>APFE030739745.1:0-29971 GCA_000404065.3 Pinus taeda | reverse complement strand
ATTTCAGTGATTCACCAGGTTCCATTGACAAACCTCACCATGTGTTGCCTCTTCGTTACTCCTTCAGGCCTGTCGTTATGGTATGGAAGGCAAGCCGAGGATGACATCCAGCTAGCATACTTTGGATACTACATACGGCTAGCCCACAGAGCTTGAATCCATGCCATTGTTGGTTTGGAATTTGTAAGTCAATCGATGATCCTCGACTAAACATGGTTGTGAACCAACGCGCGGTGACTCACTTACTAACGATGAAACCAGAAGCCTGTATTCCATAGCTAATATCCCTTCGGCCTTACCACCATTGCAATATGGAGAAAGATACTGACTCTCCTTGTGCGGAGCTTTCGCAGGTGAAGAGGTACAACATAAAGTTCGCGACCACATTCTTGCATAACCTGTGCTAAGTTTGTTTCGCTCTCATAATTTTGGTGAGTATTCTCAAAACTTCACTCTAATGATGGTTCGTAGATTTATCGTTTCTTTTACAATCATTAATCCTCGCATCCTCCTCTTCTATATCAATACACAGCTTAGACTCTAAAGAAAGGGTTTTTGTGTGGCTTATTGCATGTGTATCATGCACTATATTATTAAATTGGAGAATCAGATCCTGCTATGTGTGCTGAAGGGAGTTTTCAACTACATGACAAAGACAAGAGACACTCAAAGCTTTCCATTCAATCATTTATTGTTAGATATGTGCCAGGAGGTTTCTCCTTTCCCATGTGACATTTTGTGCCTTGTTGTAGCTGAGCATGGGCTTAATATATTGATTTATGAAGTGGAAAACGAGCCGTATCCTCTCGGTTGCATCCATACATCCCTTTCTAAAGCCCCGCTGATGCAATCTGGTGATGAAAGGCAACAAAGGTGAATGGGAATACCATCGAATGAGTTTAACAACATCCTCAACAAGTTTGCTATATGGATCTAGCACTGTCTCTCCATTGTTCGAAGATTGGGGATGTTATTGCAAATATGTAACGACGCCATTCAACAATAGCTTTTTATTTACAAGAGAGCCCCAAATGGTGATTCAGTGACAACGACTCTATCTTTCTTTTCCTCTCAAATTTTGTCTCTATTAATGATTATAAATATGGAATTTTTTCCTTTTCTTCCCTAAGTTAAGGCCTTCGTTGTCCTCTCCAAAAACAGTGTGTGGTAATTTTTTAAATGTGACAATTAACAATCTTTAGCTCAATAAAACATTTTCTATATCTTAACAATAAATTCGATGGTCTACATTATATATCTATCAAACTTTATCATAATGAAGTTTCCCCTAAAATTTCAATGGTCTACGTTATATGTCTATTCGAGGAGTCTTTTCCAATTTATTTATATTTATATTTTGAAAATCTTCTAATTAGATTTTTAACTTACATAGTGCTAATTTTTTGAGACGATTACTTTTTTTTTTTAATATCAATTATATATTTTGAACGATATTGCATATATTTTTAAAAAATTAGTTTGAGTAAAATGTTTTCAAAACTTTGAAAAACCAAACATTTCTAATAAACATTAGAAATTTAATGGCATTTTTATAAATAGCTTACATGTTTTAATTTAACAGTTTAATTGCGGTTTTTTTCATGTTAATAACTTAATCATTAATGAATACTTTTACAAAATTATTAAAATTTTTTGTTTTAAAAGAAAATATTTCAAAAATTCAGAGTGTGGTTAAAAGTGTTTTCAAAATTCAATATTTGGTTTAAAAATTTCATAAAAAATAAACATTTTTGATAATATATTCAACATTTAGTGTTATTTTTATTTATAATACATATTTGTTAATTTATCATGTTAGTTTTTCTTTTAATGAACATTTTTATTAGTGTTAATGAATATATAGATTTTTAAATATTTTTTAATTAATATAATTAAATTAGTTTTTAAATTTGTGATATATAATTTTAAAATAAAAACTAACTATTTTATAACTATTATTCTTATTTAATATATTTAATTATAAATCTATTAAATAGTTAATTTAAATTCTCTGACAAATAAGGAAAGAAAAGAAAAGATTATTCAAACCAGCGTTGTATGACATTCTATTTTTCATGGTCTCAAAGGACTTGTTATTGGACAATCAAATATCATTATTTAATTAACTTTGATTTTTTTTTAAATGGTTTATTATTTTACTCAAGGACAAGTAACAAATATCCAATTACAAATTATTCATGACAATGTATATACTATTTATACAATGAAATGGAAAATAATAAAATATGAGTGAAATATGTGTGTGTACAAATACATAGTAGTATATAATTTTTGTCCTAATTATAATTTTACTATGATCAACAAAAATTACATATATGAGATTTAATATTTATAAAAGAGTCACAATGAGAATATAATTATTATTTTTTTATTTATTTTTTTAATGAATACTTCATTCTAGTTTAATAGAACATGAAAAACTACAACCATTATATTCCTTATACAAACATATAGCTAATATATTATCGTATTATCCCAAACAAAAACACTTATAGCCTTGGCATAAACACTATCTAGATAAACTAAAACTAGTAAAAGGTAAGACGAAAATATTACGAATATGGTCATCCTTAGAGTTATGAAATGAATATGCCAGTTTCTCGATACTAAATCCAACCTTTGGAAGAGCATAAGAACTTTCCCTCTTCAAATATTGGCATTAAAAGATATTTTTCTACAATTCTAAGCCACTTCATCCTATTCACAACAACCAATTATTCACCAATTTTTTTTATAGTTATAAGCATAATTAATAATTGGATTTTTGAATGTTTAGCTTTATACAGTTTTCGGATTCAAATCTCTGATCTGAACGAAATACTTTTCTATTTGTGGGTCAGAAGTTCCAACAAGAGGTCTTTGTAATTGATGTTTGACATACTTTTGGTGAAGCCCAATCCACTGAGATGTGTGTCGATCTGAGTGTACCATGCTCGAGGTGCCTATTTGAGACCATACAAGGCTCTCTTGAGTCTACACGTGTCTCCCGGTCATATGTCTCAAATCCCTTTGGCTACTATATCTAAATTTCTTCCTCAACAACACCATTGAGAAAAATGGTCTTCACATCCATCTAATGGATCTTGTAGCCCATTTGCGCATCCAATGTTAGAATGGTTCTGATGGAGGAATATCTTGCAATTGGGGCAAAATTTTCTTCATAGTCCACTCCCTCTAACTGAGAGAATCCTTTGGCCACAAATCTAGCCTTGTACTTTTTGATGCTCCCATGAGCTACATGCTTCACTGTAAAACCCTCCTCCCACATCCACCCAAGTTACCGTGCCATCCGAGGTAAACATGAGATGAGAGGCTACTATGATTAGATTCAATCTCCTAGGTGACCTTAAGGAAGTAGAATCGACGAAATATCACACATAGCCATCCAACACCATCAACAGAACCCTCGGGAGACAAGTCAACCACTCAAACAACCTGTTCCGGGGTCCCACTATTGTTCTTGACAATTTAAGGTTCAGTCTCTCTCATGCTATGGGCAAGGGAGCGACCAGAGACCTAAAGTCACTCTCATAGGCCTGCATGCCAGCGACTGTGGATGAAACTTACCAATTATGTGTCAGCGACTCCGAGATTTGAGCCATTTTTTCAAGCCCAAAGCCCAACCCACTGCCCAAAATGGAAGGAAAGCTCATAATTAAGTAAAGTACAGGGAAACAATGATGCAAAAGTAAATAGTTGATCAAGGCCTTAATCATATCCCTACTAACCATGACAGGAATTTCATCAAACATATCATCGACATGTAACCTACAGGTGTAAGCAACAGAGTTAATTGTAAGGTAATCTTATCTGAGAATCGCCATGAACCATTGTTTCCTCATGTCACTTCCTTTGCCAATTTCCCTAGCCATCAACAACGAAATGAACACCCATGGGATGTATTTCCCAACATTCAGCTTGGAATAAGTGTCCCATTCATCCGTGGTTATTGTTTTTAACATTTATTACATGGAATTTTCACCAGGGTTGTTACATTCACTTTGTAGATCCATCTGGAACCAACCACTTTGTAGATCCATCCATCATAATTAGGTCGAAACAAACAAACTTTATAGTGGGGAAACAAATCCTTGATGGCATAATCTCGACTCATGAAATACCTCACTCTTTGAAATCTCGATGAAGGCCAAGGATGTTGCTGAAATTGGACTTATCCAAATCATATGATCACTTAAATTGGCAATTCCTCTTTCAGATGTTGGCAACCATTGTATTTTCTTAAGACTAGATATGATGGACTAGATCCATGGTAATAACCCCTTTCTTTTCTATTATTCTCAACAGATCTCCCTCAAAGAAATTACACTCCATCCAAGGCTTGAGGTAAGGCGCTTCCTTATCCCCATTCTTGTTTATTATCACAATAGAAGACTTGGTCCATTTTCTTCAAGAGGCAAAGTGAGAGGGTAACATAAAAGGAAAAAGATCCCTGAAACTGATCTCTCAGCGACACACCAGCGATTTGTGGACAATAATATGCTCTTTGGAGAATTGAAAATTTGAGAGATTAAAGCCTTGCATGTTATTTTGGAAAAGTTTGAGCTAGCTATAAGTATTTTGTTTCCTTCTTGTTGCGTCGTTTTCTAACTTGCTGTCACATCCATGTCTTGCTGTTGTATTTATGCTACAGAATGAACAGGAGAAATTTTTGAAAATTTGAGACAAAGCAAAGGATTAAAGAAACGTAGGAGTGATCAGGCATGAGGAGACCAAATAGGGAGGACAGAGCTTCATATCGGATATACAGGGATTACATGAGCTCTGAATTTAGAAAAGGATCGCAGAGGAATCGAGACCAAATCGCAATCGTATCGGTGTAGGAGAGGTCGTGGCAGTGAGGGGGTTGATTTTCATTTAAAATTACAAACATATTTTAACAGAGGAAAACTTCGTAAAAATCGGCTTAGTGGGCTTGAAATATTGTTAAAATTGGCAGATAACGCTTTTGGGTACGGAAGTTGCGTATATATAAAAGATGTGTATATATAGAGGTTGCGCCTATATAAAGACTGCATTTTTGCACATATATGGAAATTGTGCATATACAGAAGATATGCACATATCTTCTATATATCTGTCACTTTCTTATATGTGTTTATCTTCCGTATATACACGTTTTTTATGTATCTGCATCATATATGTGCAAATTCCATATACAGAAATTGCGCATATACGGAAATTGTGCATATACGGAAGATATGCCCATATCTTCGGTATATCCGTAACTTTCTTATATGTGCATATATTCTGTATATGCACGTTGTTTATGTATCTGCATCGTATATGCGCAAATTCCATATACAAGAATTGTGCATATAGGAATATATGCGCATCTCTTCCGTATATACATAAATTTCATATATGCGCAAATTCCATATACAAAAATTGCGCATATACAGAAATTGTGCATATACGCAATATATGCACATACCTTTCGTATATGTGCATCTATCGTATATGTGCATATCTTCTGTATATGTATAAATTTCTTATATGTGCATATCTTCCGTGTATGCATGTCTTTTATATATGTGCATCTATCGTATATGTGCAACTTCCGTATACAAAAATTGCGCATATATGGAAATTGTGCATATAAGGAAGATATGTGCGTATCTTCTGTATATGCATAACTTTCTTATATATGCATATCTTTCATATATGTACATCTTTTATGTATGTGCATCTACCGTACATCTGCAACTTCTATATATGGAAATTTTTCATATACGGAAATTGTGCATATACAGAAGATATACGCATATCTTTTGTATATGCGAAATTTTTCTATATGCACATATCTTCCAAGTATATGTGCAACTTCTGTATATACACATAACCTCCATGTATGTGAAACTTTAGTATATATAACTTTTGTATATGTGCATCTTTTGTATATGCGCAGTTTCCATATATGCACATATCTTCCGTATATGCGTAACTTTCTTATATGTGTATATCTTCCGTATATGCATATATTTTTTTATATGTGAATCTATAGTATATGCACAACTTCTATATACAGAAATTGCACATATACGGAAATGTGCACATATAAGAAAGTTATGTATATACGGAAGATACGCATGTATCTTCCGTATATGCACAATTTCCATATATGTGCAATTTCCATACACAGAAATTGCGCATATACGGAAATTGTACATATACGAAAGATATGCGCATATCTTTCGTATATCCCTAATTTTCTTATATATACATATCTTTCGTATATGCATGTCATTTATGTATCTACATCGTATATGCGTAAATTCCATATACAGAACTTGCACATATACGGAAATTGTGTATATACGGAAGATATGTGCATATCTTCCATATATACATAAATTTCGTATATGCGCAAATTCCATATACAGAAATTGTGCATATATGGAAATTGTGCATATACGGAAGATATGTACATATCTTCCGCATATACATAACTTTCTTATATGTGCATATCTTCCATATATTCACATCTTTTATGTATGTGCATCTACCGTATATACGCAAATTCCATATACGGAAATTGTGCATATACACAATATATGCGCATATTTTTCGTATATGTCCATCTTTTGTATATGTGCAACTTCCATTTATGCGCATATCTTTCGTATATGCGTAATTTTCTTATATGTCCATATCTTCCGTATATGTGTAACTTTCTTATATGTAAATATTTTCCATATATGTACGTCTTTTATGTATGTGCATCTACCGTACATGTGCAACTTACATATATAAAAAAAAATCATATACAGAAATTGTGCATATACGGAAGATATGCGCATATCTTCTATATATGCGAAACTTTTCTATATGCACATATCTTCCAGGTATATGTGCGACTTCCGTGTATACACATAACCTCCATGTATGTGAAACTTTAGTATATATAACTTCCATATATGTGCATCTTTTGTATATGTGCATTAACCGTATATGCGCAACTTCTGTATATGCACATATCTTCTGTATATGCATAACTTGCTTATATGTGTATATCTTTCGTATATGCATGTCTTTTATATATGTGAATCTACAGTATATGCGCAACTTTCATATACAGAAATTACGTGTATAAGAAAGTTATGTATAGATAGAAGATATGCACATATCTTTCGTATATGCATAATTTCCGTATATGCGCAATTTCCATATACAGAAATTGCGCATATACGGAAATTGTGCATTTACGAAAGATATGCACATATCTTCGGTATATCTCTAACTTTCTTATGTGTGCATATTTTCTGTATATGCATGTCATTTATGTATCTTCATCGTATATGCGCAAATTCCATATATAGAAATTACACATATACGGAAATTGTGCATACACGAAAGATATGTGCATATCTTCTGTCTATACATAAATTTCATATATGCGCAAATTCCATATACAAAAATTGCGCATATATGGAAATTGTGCATATACGGAAGATATGCACAATTTCCATATATGCGCAATTTCTGTATATGGAATTTGCGCATATCTGAAATTTATGTATACATATCTTCCGTATATACATAACTTTCTTATATGTGCATATCTTCTGTATATGCACGTCTTTTATGTATGTGCATCTACCGTATATACGCAAATTCCATATAGAGAAATTGCACATATATGGAAATTGTGCATATATGCAATATATGCGCATATTTTTCGTATATGTGCATTTATCGTATATGCACAATTTCCGTATATGCGCATATATTCTGTATTTGCGTAAATTTCTTATATGTATATATCTTCCATATATGCACGTCTTTTATATATGTGCATCTATTGTATATGTGCAACTTCCATATACAAAAATTGTGCATATATGGAAGATATGCGCATTTCTTTTGTATATGTGTAACTTTCTTATATGTGCATATCTTCCATATATGTACGTCTTTTATGTATGTGCATCTACCACACATGTGCAACTTCCATATATGAAAATTTTGCATATACGGAAATTGTGCATATACGAAAGATATGCGCATATCTTCTATATATACGAAACTTTTCTATATGCATATATCTTCCAGGTATATGTGCAACTTCCATATATACACATAACCTCCATGTATGTGAAACTTTAATGCAAGACCATATCAATAATATGTTATGACCTCATGCATGACAACAACCATTACTCCATTGTACACATTACTACATGCAACCGACAATATGCATAAGCAATGCCTAACCAACTACAAATACGCATAAATGCATGTAGTTGAACATAATTGATCAGTTCTTGCAATAAACCTACAAGACTGATACATGTGATCAAAATATTCAAAAGTAAACTAACATACAAAGATATAAGTAGGCGACATAAAAGCAACATATAAGTGACCTGTCACATGCTCATGACAAATACTCTTCATGAAATCAACATCAAATTCTCTATGATAACCATACTACAACCCTAATACATCATCAATCCAATGCAACAAGTATATAAGTGTAAGAGACACACATGCAACTGACATGCATGCATGACTAGCACATTCAACCCATCCAGTCTGAGAGTTGAAGATATGTACAACTTTCTTATATGTGCATATCTTCCATATATGCACATCTTGCATCTACCGTATATGCACAACTTCCATATATGGAAATTGTACATATACGGAAGATATGCGCATATCTTCCTTATGTGTGAAACTTCTCTATATGCACATATCTCTCAGGTATATGTGCAACTTTTGTATATACGCATAACCACCATGTATGTGCAACTTTAGTATATATAACTTCCGTATATGTGCATCTAGATAGTGTTTATGTCAAAGCTATAAGTGTTTTTGTTTGGGATAATAAAGTAATATATTAGCTATATGTTTGTATAGGGAATATAATGGTTGTAGTTTTTCATGCTCTATTAAACTAGAATGAAGTATTCATTAAAAAAAATAAATAAAAAATTATATGGTAATTGAGACTCTTTTATAAATATTAAATCTCATATATGTAATTTTTGTTGATCATAGTAAAATTATAATTAGAAGGACAAAAACTATATACTACTATGTATTTGTACATACACATATATATTTCACTCATATTTTATTATTTTCCATTAAACAAAATGGTAATAAACATTTTTTCAATGTCTATAATAATATGTAGGCCATCAATATTTGTACATATACATTAAATTATATATATCTCCATTTTATTGTATAAATAGTATATTCATTGTCATGAATAATTTGTAATTGGATATTTGTTACTTGTCCTTGAGTAAATAATAAACTATTTAAAAAAAAAGCAAACTTAATAATCAAATAATGATATTTGATTGTCCAATAACAAGTCCTTTGAGACCATGAAAAATAGAATGCCATACAAAGCTGCTTTGAATAATCTTTTCTTTTCTTTTCTTATTTGTCAGAGAATTTAAATTAATTATTTAATATATTTATAATTTAAATATATAAAATAAGAATAATAGTTATAAAATAGTTAGTTTTATTTTAAAATTATATATCAACAAATTTAAAAAACTAGTTTAGTTTATATTAATTAAAAATATTTAAAAATCTATATATTCATTAACACTAATAAAAATGTTCATTAAAAGAAAAACTAACATGATAAATTAACAAATATGTATTATAAATAAAAATAACACTAAATGTTGAATATATTATCAAAAATGTTTATTTTTTATGAAATTTTTAAACCAAATATTGAATTTTGAAAACACTTTTAACCACACTCTGAATTTTTGAAATATTTTCTTTTAAAACAAAAAATTTTAATAATTTTGTAAAAGTATTCATTAATGATTAAGTTATTAACATGAAAAAAACCGCAATTAAACTGTTAAATTAAAACATGTAAGCTATTTATAAAAATGCCATTAAATTTCTAATGTTTATTAGAAATGTTTGGTTTTTCAAAGTTTTGAAAACATTTTTACTCAAACTTTAAAATTTTGAAATATTTTATATGCAATATTTGTTTCAAAATATATAATTTTGATATTTAAAAAAAAAAAGTAATTTTCTTCTCAAAAGCTTAGCACTATGTAAGTTAAAAAACTAATTAGAAGATTTTCAAAATATAAATATAAATAAATTGGAAAAGACTCCTCGAATAGATATATAACATAGACCATTGAAATTTCAGTGGAAATTTCATTATGATAAAGTTTGAAAGATATATAATGTAGACCATCAAATTTATTGTTAAAATATAGAAAATGTTTTATTGAACTAAAGATTGTTAATTGTCACATTTAAAAATTTACCACATACTGTTTTTGGAGAGGACAACCAAGGCCTTAACTTAGGGAAGAAAAGGAAAAAATTCCATATTTATAATCATTAACAGAGAAAAAAATTGAGAGGAAAAGAAAGATAGAGTCGTTGTTAGTGAATCACCATTTGGGGCTCTCTTGTAAATAAAAAGCTATTGTTGAATGGCATCGTTACATATTTGCAATAACATCCCCAATCTTCGAACAATTGAGAGCCAATGCTAGATCCATATAACGCACTTGTTGAGGATGTCGTTAAACTCATTCGATGGTATTCCCATTCGCCTTTCTTGGCTTTCATCGCCAGATTGCATCAGTGGGGCTTTAGGAAGGGATGTATGGATGCAGCCCAGAGGATACGGCTCATTTTCTACTTCATAAATCAATATATTAAGCTCATGATCAGCTATAACAAGGCACAAAATGTCACATGGGAAAGGAGAAACCTCCTGGCACATATTTAACAACAGATGATTGAATGGAAAGCTTTGAGTGTCTCTTGTCTCTGTCATGTAGTTGAAAACTCCCTTCAGCACACATAGCAGGATCTGATTCTCCAATTTAATAATATAGTGCATGATACACATGTAATAAGCCAACCAAAAAAAAAAATTAGAGTCTAAGCTATGTATTGATATAGAAGAGGAGGACGCGAGGATTAATGATTGTAAAATGAAGGATGAATCTACGAACCATCATTAGAGTGATGTTTTGAGAATACTCACCGAAATTGTGAGAGCGAAACGAACTTAGCACAGTTTATGCAAGAATTTGGTCGCAAACTTTATGTTTTACCTCTTCACGTGTGAAAGCTCTGCACAAGGAGATTCAGTATATTTCTCCATATTCCAATGGTGGTAAGGCCCAAGGGACATTAGCTATGGAATAGAGGCTTTTGGTTTCATCGTTAGTAAATGAGTCACTGCGCGTTAGTTCACAACCATGTTTAGTCGAGGATCATCGATTCAATTTCAAATTCCAAACCAGCAATGGTACGGGTTCAAGCTCTGTGGGCGAGCCTTATGCAGTCTCCAAAGTATGCTAGCTCGCTGTCATCCTTGGCTTGCCTTCCATACAAGAACGACAGGCCTGAAGGAGTAACGAAGAGGCAACACATGGTGAGGTTTGTCAATGGAACCTGGTGAATCACTGAAATCCATTTAACTACATTGAAATAAATAAATTAGTGCGCTTTGAAATTCAAATTTGAATTCAAATCAAATGGGTAGATGAGTATTAATGTTGACGGACTGCATTACATACTATCATGTATGCTATGTCCATGCAGCGCATTCTCATCAATATTGTATGGTCATGGAGCAGTCGCTGGAAATAATCACATTATTTGTTGTCGAGAAATCGGGGAGATGGGAGTCCCCATATCGAGGAGGCCAAAACCCACTGTCAGGGTACTATCGCTCATACTCTTAAGTTTTAATAAGTATCCTATCAGGGTGGAAATAAGCCTTTTTGTCATTGTGTCGCATTGGCCTTACTTCAGGCGTCCCCATCGGTGAGCCTTATTTCCACCCCTATAGGTCCATCACACAAAATACTCTCTCTTCTGATTGTTGTTGATAACCATGAGTCTATAAGCCACAATATCCTCTAGCTTCAACTTTGGGTGATCAACAATAAAGGATGCTATGTGTGATGGCATTCTTATAGTCTTCAAAAAAGTATTATGTATTATATATATATATATATATATATATATATATATAATATATATATATATATATAATATATATCATCAATGAACAAACTTATGTAATATATATTTTTAAATGGTCTGTTAGTCATATTCTCCTCACATTCACATCAAGTACAGTTGAGGCACCAACTTGCATCATCCAATTTGGTCAATATGATCCAATATTACTCAATAGTAGTTCTTGTATAGGTATTAATGTGCATTTGCAAATTGTCACAAGCATCATTTTAGAGAGGGTACATTAGGATTTCATGTTGACCACCCTTAGTATTTCTAGTAGGATTTCTAATATGATGATTCGGTTTGAGTGAGTTGGTTTTAGTTATGCTAAAGTTAAAATTTCTAGTGAAGTTGAGACTAACTAGGATATCATCATCCATATTGTTCAACTGACCAATTTAATTCAAACCTAAGTAATATTAATTGATGGAACATTATTGATGTTCATTTGGAGATTGTAAAAGGTATTGTTCCAAAAAGGGCACATTAGGATTACAAATTGGCCATCCTTAGTCTTGTTCAGGTTGCATATATTTTGCATGTTATATTTATTCACTATGCCTTGGGGGTTTTTCATCTTCCACTTTTTAGTCTCACAATTTAATTTGTGAGAGTTTGTCGTGTTCATTTTTCTTTTCTAATCATTGAATCAGATTGTTTGCCTTCATAAATTGTGTTAGTTTTCATATTTTTTTTAGTTTTAGGCTTTAGCTTGACATAATCTTTGTGGTAGTCCATTTTTTTGGTGATATCATAGTAGAATAAAGGGCTTTGCTGGAAAGGGATCTTCAAAAAAATTGAAAATACTAAGAATGAATAACAAAATATTTCCAGTGAAACCAAGTGCATTATGAACTATGATATGTGATAAAAAATAAATCTAGAGTATGTAAATGAGTACCTCCATTCATGAAAGTCACTAAGGCACTACCTATGTTTATTAGCTTGCTAATTTTTTTTCATTGTGTTAAACGAGTAATGTTTATTTGTTGCTATTGTCTATTGGCAAAGCTACTTGCCCACCATAAGAGCCACATGTCTAGAATCCATCTCGGGTCAGTCTGACCAACTCATGGTCTCTGTGGAGACCACTAGTATAAACACGATATTTCACATTTGAAGTCCAACCATTTCTTGAATCTTAATACTTTGTTAGGAGAAATAATAACAAATTTGTGATCTTTTATGGATTTTAATTTATGGTTGCAATGTTTCATAGTACACTTTTGGTACATGAACAACATATTTGATGAAACCACTTGAATATTAATACTTTGTTAGGACAAATAGTAACTGAATTGTGATCTTTTATAGATTTTAATTTATGGTTGTAATGTTTCATAGTACACTTTTGGTACATGAACAACATTTATGATGAAACCAACCTAGATTGTGATTATGTTTTTTCTTGAATGTTGCCTTATCATCAATACTTAATTATTTGCAATGTGATCTAGTAATGCTTGTAATGCATGTCTATATATATTTCATTTATTATGAAGTTGAAATGCTTGATTTTGGTTATTATACTGAAAGACACTTCCATATCGAGTATGTCACCATATCAATGTCATTACCTTTAAAAAGATGTAGGAAACTAGTGTTTAATGGAAGTACCACCGAGAAACCCTCGGGTATACTGCAAGAATCAAATGTATAAGAAAACTCAGTCTATAATCTGCAAGAATCGAATGTATTGAATGTAAAAGGGAGCAAGGCCACCGAGAAAACTCACAGTCTATGAGTAACATTTTAAATGCATATAATCATCGAATATTCAATGGAATATACAAATTGTTGAATATTCAACCATTGACAATCTTCTCGCTCGTCACATATTCAACGATAGAAATGACATATGGAAGCGTTGGTGCCTTAACACTCACATTGGACAAAAGTCTACTTTGTCACATATACACCGCTTAACCATCAGATTCCAAGCATCAGAGTGACAACATCTTTGCCACACAGTATAATTATTTTGTCGATTCCCCGATGTATCAAGGTCAGTTTGTGTCAGATAATCAACACCTGTATAGTCTCATATCCAATGGTAGCTAAAATGTCAACTATTCAGTTGAATTCCAACCACGGTTTGATAAACACCATTGTGTTGGATAACCAATGCCAATAAGTCACATATCCAACTAATCGTCATTGGATTTTGGCTCCATTTGTACTAGTGTGTCATGAGCCAGAAACCCCAAGTGAAAGTACCATAGATATACAAAATTTTGAAAATGCATATCTAACAAGATAAAATGAAAACATGACACACATGAGGACGAACAAGAAATTTGTGCGAACCCCAAAGGTGGAAATTTAGCATGTTGAATTGAGGCTATGAATGAGAAGTGTGTAATTTGTCATCCTAAAGGTCCAAGTGGTATCAAAAATGAATCTTGAGGGCTCCTGCATGGTATTCCTGAAGTTCCAAACAATGCCACCTCATTTGAGCATATAAAAGTGTGGTGGGGCCAGAATTCCACCTCATTTTATCTTTGATGAGTTGGAAATCAATGAGTCGTCGAGTGTTCCTAATGTTGTTTAGAGGTCGCCAGATACCCTGATCAACTTAAGCTTGGAGCCTAGTGAGTCTTATGTCCTTACATTTTGTGATTTTTATTATTTAGCTTAGGGTGGTGTTATGGTATGGGTCTATACAACCTTTTTTATGTTTTGCGGCCCATACCCATGTGGTCAATTCAAGGGAAGTTGTGGTGACTGTGTGAGTGGGGAACAGGCAGTCATGATAATGACCACAACTATGAATTGTGTAGTTCCACGAATGGTCGTGCAACTTCGGTGGCCATAGTTGCATGGATTTCTGTGATTATGGGTTGGTAAAACATGTTGTACATCGTTCCTAGGTGGAAAATAGCTGTGATAATCACCATGAATATTCATATCATAGTTGTGTGATGACTTACATACAAACAGTAGTTACAACGACATTGATCACACAACTTGTGTTGAACATAATTGCAAGACACTGTGTGCAATCGTATGAGGTATAAATACATGGACTAGTGCAATTGTTGGAGGTATAATCACAATGATCCATCCAAAATGACTGAGGAAATTTTGTGTGGATTGCATTTTTAAAAGGAAACCTTAGGAAACATTGGTTTTTCTATTTTTTTGTATTTTCCAACATTCATTGGTACACTTACATTTGTCATTCTCTAATGTTGAGCATCCCAGCTAGTCAAATTGAGTCTAAAATTTTTCAAAGATAACAATGAGGGAATGTAATTCATTGTCTATTCAAATAGAATAAAATGTTAAGTTTTTAAATGATTATGATAAAAACTAACTAAATGATACTTTGTAGAGATCATTGGTGGGAATTCTAATCTTTTTAACCACAACAAGGTCTCATATTACGTATTTAGTTCTACTAGGTTAAGTCTTAGTTAAACCACTTAATAATCGTTGGAAAACAACTAAGAGAGTCATTCGATACTTGGAAGGAACTATAAATTTTGGTATTGAATATTCCAATCATTTGAACCTTAAGTTGATAGGTTATTCAAATTTTCATTGGATGGAAGATCTAAATGATGAGAATATACAACTAAATATGTATTTATTATAAAAGCTAGAATTGTGTCTTGGAGTAACATGAAGCAATCAATTATCTCCTTTTCCTTAATTGAATCCAAGTATAAAGCATTTTGCAATGTTGCCTATGAAACAACTTATTCTTGAATTCTAATCTAATTTATTTATAATTTTATATTAAAATATAAGATAACTATTATGGTTATTAAAAAAATTTTTATATTAAACAAAGAAATATATAATATATATATATATAAATATATATATATATATATATATATATATATATATATATATATATATATATATATATATATATATAATATATATATATAGATAGATAGATAGATATATTAAATAATATATTACATTACAATATGTATATTAGAATTATAACGATAAAATTTATTTATAATTTTAGAATAAAATGTAAGATAACTATTATGAATAGAAATGGTTAATGGTTATTAAAGTTTTTTTATATTAATATAAAAAATATTAAAATAAAAAGGTTTTTTACTTATGATTTTGATAGGTAACAATAAAGTATTTTATAATTTTTTTTGGTTGACAAAGATTTTATAGCATGTTTTCAATTTAAAAGAAAATAATAATAATATTTTTACTTCCTACAATATGATTATCTATAAATTTATAATTTATATTATTTTTAAAATTATTATCAATATTTTTTTAAATGGAATGTATTAATCTACTTTTAAAAATTAAATAAATAAAACTTTTTTTTATTAAAAATAATTAATTCTATTAACTAAAATTTTGATTTTCTTGTAGGATATCAATATATATACATATATATAGTTTTGTAGTGATAAAATGGAATTTTCACCAAACAACAATCTGAAACAAGAGTGTGATTTAGTACTTGTTTAGAATTCAATTCTACAAATTAGACAAGTTCAACTCAAGTTTTTAAAAATCTCTACCCAATTATGAAAAAAATCATTTTGCCTATAAGTTAGACTACAACTATCCTTATGCTTGGGGACTTCAATGCTAGAACTGCTACCAACCAAGACACTCTATTAAGTAATAACACTAACCCTAATTCCTTGTGATTTATTAAGGATTGTGACTTAGCTAGTAAATTCAAAAGATATAACCAATAACTTATTTGGTATCGATTTAATCAAGCTTTGCAACTCCCAAGACTTGATTATTTGTAGCAAGATTAATAAGTGGCCCACATTTGGCCAAATGAATTATATTCATGGGCTTGGAAGAAATGTTATGGACTATGCAATATCTGATACATGGGTTCTCAACCATATTGTTAATTTTGACCTCTTAGATGACCATGAGCATGATTCTGACCACAAACCTTTATTCTTGACCCTAAATATTGATATGCACACCAACCATATGCAAAATAAAGGTGAGAGTCAAACGAACACTCATTTTGACAAAAGTAAAATGGATCTATTCTTAAAATATTTAATAATTGATTTAGGTCTCTTAACATATCATGATAATATGATCACATCTATGACAATTTTACTACAACCCTCCCCACTACCATTAATAAATTCTCTACTCAGGTATCATATAAAAGAACAATAAAACTTCCAATCCTTGGTATGATAAGGATTGTAAGTTTGTCAAGAAAGTGATTAGAGATGCTCCTAATGAGAGTATAGAACTTGAAAAAATAAGTGTATAAAGCCCTTATGAAAAGGAAGGAAATGTGTTATATGAATAAGAGGCATGAGTGTATTCTTCACCTCTCTAAAGTTGAGCCCAAAAAGTTTTGGAGTAATATTTTTGTTCGTAAAATGAAAGAAGATAACTCGATCCTCTTGAAGGATCGGAATATCTATATTAAGAATCTTTATGACTCCTCGGACACCATGGGAAACATTACAAATACTCCTATAAAGGAAGATATTTTTTCTTTAGAAGATGTCAAGTTCAGGATTAAGAAGCTCTCTAATAGGAAATCTAGGAATATTAAAGGGTACTGATCTAGGTGGATCCCTAATGGCACAAAAATAAATGTTCTCATATTGCAATGAAATTAAGACTAGATTGGAGAACTCATCGTAATTTTTCCAATACTACAAAATAAGCATCAATTTTGGTTCGTATGTAGAATTTATGTTCAGCCAAAATTGCACTCTAGCCAACTTAACAGCTAAATTTGGCATAGTCTCGCTAAATGTGGTGAAGGTATTAGTTAGGGTTAAAGTTAGGAGCACTAGAAAATATGGTGGAACCTCTCTAAATTTAGTGGCATTGAGTAACTCAATAATAAGAAGCCATGTGGCCCAATCAAATGGTCCTACTTAGCACACCGTTGGTGGCCTATTGGTCCAGTCCAACCAAATAAACTTTGTGGTAGTTATATACTTGGTGGACAGTTTTAAATTAAATGGCAAACAAATCTAACCAATGGCCCACAATTTAAACCAAATGGAAAATGTTATAAAAAAACACATATACTTAAACTCGTTCAAATATTAGTTTTTTAGTGGTTAGCAATTGGCCTATTGGCTTAATACATATATATATTACAACATGAGTTTTAAATGATATATGTATATATATAATATATATATATATATATATATATATATATATATATATATATATATATATTATATATCTAACTATTATAGAAATGGTTGGCAATTAGATCAACAAAATGTGACACAATTTCGGCCAAAAATGGCACGACAATTTGATTGATTTAATATGGAAGTCTATCAATAGTTTTTATATGCGGTCACAATTATAGGAAATGATTACAATGAATGTCGACAACTAGTTTATGGTGTAACGATGATATAATATAACCAAAAATAAATAGTTTGACGAAAACACAACGAAATGCATAGTTCCAACCCAACTATAGCAGTCAAAGATTATATTTTGTTTTAACAAAATTTATTAATATAACACATGATTGTTAGCATTGCAATAGACATATGACATGTTGTAAAGGTCGTTACAATAGATAGTCCAATTTTATGTTGTTTGTGTTATAAATATGGGGTCGGAAAGGTTGGAAGCCCCGACCTCCCAACCAACCAATGACTTTTTTTAACCATGTCAACCAATGTGCTAAGTGGGGTGGATGTTAGAATATCCATCGACATAGTGGTTTATAAACTTGTAATTTCATTAATCAACGGACCGATGGAGGGGTCACAGAGCAAAGCTGTGAGCAGAGGAGGAAATTTTATGAACATGAATATGGAATAATTCAAATAATAAATAATAATAATAATAATTCATAACTATGAAAGGGCATGTCTCAAAGGATAAAACTCTTTATGAAAGGGCACTTCCATCTAATATTTATATGAGGTCCATCATTTTATTCAACCATATCACTTTTGTACTCAAAGCATTGATTTATAAATATTACTTATCCTATGATGGATATTCTCATATTTTAGATATTTTGAATATGTGTGATAATGAACTTTGTTCGTATCAAGCATATATGAAGGACAGATATGTTAAACATGTTCCACTATAGAAATAAAAGTATTGAATATGGAGGTGTTCTACTTGATGAGTTCATTAGAGAAATTTTAAGGTTTAAAATGGACCTCCTAAGAAATGTTATAAAATAATAATGGAAATAATAAAATAATGTTAGATTACATCATCAAAATTTTAGAGGGAAAAATAAAAAAGCTACTTTTTCAACTTGTATTTTAAACTTATCTCCCCATGATTTTACTCAAATTTTGAGCAGGATCACTCATTGGATGCATAATTTAATTCTTCATCCATGGAGTACCCATGTTGTATACTTTCGATGGACCCTGCTACAAGAAAAATGAGAAATACATGAAAAATGTGATTGCAATCACATTTTTCATTTTTATTATAGTAGTGTCCATCAAAAGTATGGAATATGGATATTCCATGGATGAGGAATTATTTTTTTCATCCAATGAGTGATCCCACTCAAAATTTGAGTAAAATCATACGGAGATAAGTTGAAAATATAATTTTTTGTTTTTTTTTTGTTTTTTGTTTTTTTTACCTTTTTACTCCAAAAATGGTGAATCATCCTCCATGGTTGACATTATCATTGTGAATCCTATTGGTTTTTATAAAGTTGATTTTTGTTGTACATTTTTGTTTTGAGGCCCATTTTGACTTCAAAATTTCTCTAATGATGGTTGTCTGAGTTGTTGATTGTTTTGCACTATTATTGATGAATTACCACTAAATTCTTATTGATTTTAAATGAACTTATGTATATCTTTTAATATGGTTTAATCCATTTCCTAAAATTTATTTGACCTTCGTGTTATGAAACCAAATATCTTCTCAATTAGTAATAAACACATAGGTGTTATCAATAAATTATTTTAATCTTCAAAATAATTAAGAGATTTTATTTTTGTTGTCCATCATATATTAAACAAAATTAATTTGTAGCATTCAGATTTATTAAAGATAAATGAAAAATTGGGTAGATCACTCCTTAAGAGGAAGTCTACCTCCACCCGAGACACTGCCTCCCCCACCTCCTCTCAACATTGCATCATTTGCAGCCTCGGTTGCACGTTGGATAAAAATGGAAAAAAATGTCAAATCCATATTTGTCAAATACTTGGAGTAGATAACCAAAGTTGCTTTCCATTTAGCTTAGCCTCAATCGATGGCTTTAAGCCTTGTAAAGCAAGGCTTCATAGGATAATTTACTAGTATATAGCCTTCTCCCTATCCATTAGGAAATTAGGTTAATAAAAATTGGACACCTATAATTAAAGGTAAACACTCTCTATCATTATGGAAGAGTTTATTTTGCATTTCTCTTTGAAGAGAAGAAACATATATAGGCTTAGTCTTCAAGAATGATACTTCATAGGGGCCCAAGGGATCTATTTGAATAAATGAATCCCTAATTTAAGCCTCCAAAATGATATTTCGTTTGTTGTTCCTGTATGGGTTAATCTCCTACATCTCCTTCTTCATTGTTTGAATGATGAAACTTTAAAAAAAATTGTAAATACCTCAAGGAAATGCATTGATAAGGAAGAATTGAAAGAAGGGATGATTTCTTGTGTAAGACTATGTGAAGAAGTGGACCTTGAATTTTTTTTATCAAAGACAATCCAACCTAGTCTTAACAATTGGAGCTGTATTTAAGAGGTAGATTATGACTAATTCCCATTCAAGTGTAAGATATTCCATGAATATGGTAACTTCACAAGAAATTTCTTGAAGGCCTCTTAGAAATAACCTGTCACATGCTCATGACAAACCCTCCTCCCACATCCACCCAAGTTACCATGCCATCCGGGGTAAACATGAGATGAGAGGCTACTATGATTAGATTCAATCTCCTAGGTGACCTTAAGGAAGTGGAATCGACAGAATATCACACATAACCATCCAACACCATCAACGGAACCCTCGGGAGACAAGTCAACCACTCAGAAAACCTGTTCCAGGGTCCCACTATTGTTCTTGACAATTTAAGGTTTAGTCGCTCTCATGCTATGGCAAAGGAGCAACCAGAGACCTAAAGTGACTCTCATAGGCCTACATGCGAGTGACTGTGGATGAAACTTACCAATTATGTGCTAGCAACTCCCAGATTTGAGCCAATTTTTCAGGCCCAAAGCCGAGGCCATTACCTAGAATCGAATGAAAGCTCCTAATTAAGTAAAGTACAGGGAAACAATCATGCAAAAGTAAATAGTTGATCAAGGCCTTAACCATACCCCTACTAGCCATGATAGGAATTTCATAAAACATATCATTGACACGTAACCTATAGGTGTAAACAACAGAGTTAAGTGTAGCGATATCTTACTTATTGGAGAATCGCCATGAACCATTTTCTCCTCATGTCACTTCCTTTGCCAATTTCCCTAGCCATCAATAATGAAAAGAATACCCATAGGATGTCTTTCCCAACATTCAGCTTGGAATAAGTGTCCCATTCATCCATGTCTATTGTTTTTAACATTTCTTACATGGAATTTTCACCAGTATTGTTACATTCACTTTGTAGATCCATCTGGAACCAACCACTTTGTAGATCCATCCATCATAATTAGGTCAAAACAAACAAACTTTATAGTGGGGCAACAAATCCTTGATGGGATAGTTTCGGCTCATGAAATACCTCACTCTTTGAAATCTCGAAGAAGGCTAGGGATGTTGATGAAATTGGACTTATCCAGAGCATATGATCACTTAAATTGGCAATTCCTCTTTCAGATGTTGGCAACCATTGTATTTTCTTAAGACTAGATATGATGGACTAGATCCATGGTAATAACCCCTTTCTTTTACATTACTTTCAATAGATCTCCCTGAAGGAAATTCCACTCCATCCAAGGCTTGAGGTAAGGTGCTTCCTTATCCCCATTCTTGTTTATTATCACAATAGAAGACTTCATCCATTTTCTTCAAGAGGCAAAGTGAGAGGGTCACATAAAAGGAAAAAGATCCCTGAAACTGATTTCTCGGTAACACACTAGCAATTTGTGAACTATAATATGCTCTTTGGCAGATAACGATTTTGGGTACGGAAGTTGCGTATATATAGAATATGTGTATATACAGAGGTTGTGCGTAAATAGAGACTGCATTTTTGCGCATATATGGAAATTGTGCATATACGGAAGATATGCGCATTTCTTCTATATATCTGTCACTTTCTTATATGTGCATATCTTCCGTATATACACATCTTTTATGTATTTGCATCGTATATGCACAAATTCTATATACAAAAATTGTGCATATACGGAAATTGTGCATATATGGAAGATATGCACCTATATTCAGTATATCTGTAACTTTCTTATATGTGCATATCTTCCGTATATGCACGTCATTTATGCATTTGCATCGTATATACGCAAATCCTATATACAAAAATTGTGCATATATGCAAATTGTGCATATACGAAAGATATGCGCATCTCTTCCGTAAATACATAAATTTCGTATATGCGCAAATCCCATATACAAAAATTGCTTATATACAGAAATTGTGCATATATGCAATATATGCGTTTTTTTTTGTATATGTGCATCTTTTATATATGTGCATCTACCGTATATGTGCAACTTCCGTATATGCACATATCTTCCGTATATGTGTAAATTTCTTATATGTGGATATCTTCCATGTTTGCATGTTTTTTATATATGTGCATCTACCGTATATGTGCAACTTCCAAATACAAAAATTGCGCATATACAGAAAATATGTGCATATCTTTCGTATATGCGTAACTTTCTTATATATGCATATCTTCCATATATGTACATTTTTTATGTATGTGCATCTACTGTACATGTGCAACTTCCATATATGAAATTTTTTCATATACGGAAATTGTGCATATAAGAAAGATATTCACATATCCTTTGTATATGCGAAATTTTTCTATATGCACATATCTTCCAGGTATATGCACAAATTCCATATACAGAAATTGCACATATACAGAAATTGTACATATACGGAAGGTATGTGCATATCTTCTGTATATACATAAATTTCATAGATGTGCAAATTCTATATACAAAAATTGTGCATATATGGAAATTGTGCATATACGAAAGGTATGTGCATATCTTTCGTATATACATAACTTTCTTATATGTGCATATCTTCCATATATGCACGTCTTTTATGTATATGCATCTATCGTATATACGCAAATTCCATATACGAAAATTGTGCATATACGCAATATATGCGCATATATTTCATATATGTCCATCTTTTGTATATGTGCATCTACCGTATATGCACAACTTCCATTTATGCGCATATATTCTGTATATGCCTAAATTTCTTATATGTCCATATCTTCCATATATGCACGTCTTTTATATGTGCATTTACCGTATATGTGTAACTTCCATATACAAAAATTGTGCATATACGGAAGATATTTGCATATCTTCCATATCTGCGTAACTTTCTTATATGTGAATATATTCCATATATGTACATCTTTTATGTATGTGCATTTACTGTACATGTGAAACTTCCATATATGGAAATTTTGCATATACACAAATTGTGCATATACGGAAGATATGCGCATATCTTCTGTATATACGAAACTTTTCTATATGCACAGATTTTCTGTATATGCGTAACTTACTTATATGTGTATATATTTTGTATATGCATGCCTTTTATATATGTGAATTTATAATATATGCGCAATTTCCAAATGCAGAAATTACATGTATACGGAAATGTGCACATATAAGAAAATTATGTATATCTGGAAGATATCCACATATCTTCCGTATATGCACAATTTCCGTATATGCGCAATTTCCATATATGGAAATTGTTCATATATGGAAGATATGCGCATATCTTCCGTATATCCCTAACTTTCTTATATGAGCATATCTTCCATATATGCATGTCGTTTATGTATCTTCACCGTATATGCACAAATTCCATATACAGAAATTTTACATAGACGAAAATTGTGCATATACGGAAGATATATGCATATCTTCCGTCTATACATAAATTTCATATATGTGCAAATTCCATATACAGAAATTGTTACCTAAAACCTAATTTCATGAATTTTAAACCCTATAATAAACTAAAAAGTGAGCCTATGACTAAGTCAACCTTTTTTAAATCACCTAATACATAATTTCAAAAATTTTAAACCCTAAAATAAACTACAAAGTGAACCCACACCACCCCTTCCCACACCCTCCATTTGTCTCACACCATTGTCCTTGAGAATTTGAAGTGCTAGAGAAACATTTAAGAGCAATCACTTATAGTGACATTGAAGCATATTTGGAGGCTATCTTACATCATTTGTGGTGAATTTAGAATCTACGTGAGGGGGATACAACCCATGTTCCAACCTGGAGGACTTTTGGGCCATGTTCTCATGGACACTTTCTATTCTTCCCATTAAAAACTACGTTGAGAATTAAATGATAATGTATCTCTATTTTTTCCTCCCATTAAATTTCACACTTTAAATATGTCTTTAAAATTTTATGCTTTCAATCTTATTAAATTCTACTAGTTTGAATTTTTGAGTATGTACTATGACTTTACATTTTAAGACAATCTTTGTAATGTTGCATATTTTCATATGTATTTCCATTTAAATTTTATTATTTCCCTAAGAGTCAAACATCCTACATGGATCAATGCTAAGCTTATGAATAATGAGATTTGCTGCAAATTTTGGAAGAAACACATCAAGGGGAAAGATAGGTAGGGGGAATTAATATGTTGAAACAAAACTTGGCTAGTTTGAGAAGCTAAATTTCCCCATATAACTAACCATTACAAGATATTGTATATATTAGATTACAATTTCAGAATTAGTTTGAGAAATTCGAAGAAGAGAAGTCTAGGGAAATAAATAAATTATGAAATAGGGGGGAAGATGATGCAGGGCAGGCCTGCAAACCTATCACCTGATGCAAGCCAAGCCTGCAATACCCAGGATCTCCAATATTCCCTTCAAACAGTCATCCGCTATGGAAATTACAAATTCGGAATTAACTCCATGCTATAGCTTCATATATTCCACACCCAACATTCTTCCTCTGCGCAGATATAATGAAGAAACCCATATACATTGAACAACATGCAATCACTTACCGGTTGTTTTCCACGGATTTTGCATCAATACTGTCCACCATTCCCTACGCTGCCAGTTTGCACCAAATTGAATCTTTTCAACGCTTCCTTTGCTGGATTGCCTAAATTTGGGTTTCATATTGTAGGATGGCGCTTTTTCAACAGCGTCCATCCCCTTTGGAATTCCATTCGAATCAGCATTCTCTTAGCTGAGTGTATAATGATTACTCTATGTAATAACTATGAAATTATGAGATGAAAAAAAAACCCACGCGGGCTCGTCTTTCTTCTGATCACAATCCAGAATTTGACCAAACCCAAAATAATGGCTCTACATGTACAACGCATTTGACCGAAAAGCGTTTCTCTCGACTATATAAGGAAACTCTACACAGGTCCAGCATATACTACTTCAACTGCTTTCCATTTCAATGAACGCAATATCCGCCTCATGTACTCACGGGAAAGGAACCCGTTGTACGCCAATCGGTAGTCTTTTGGAAGAATGTCATAGTCACTATGCGTACACAGAGTATTATTTCAACAGTAACGAAATGAGGTTAGCCATGATCCTTCTATGTCCACAATTCAAGCATATAACTGTTCACTCCACGCGGATGAGACATTTAAATGGTCACAATTTCAATCACTTGGAGAAGGCAGTGAGATCGCCCTTTTTTCGTCCACTATCACACCAAATATCTAATGCACACGTATGCAAATCAAATGTGCCATGATTTATTGCCTGCAATCGGTTGCACCTACAGGTTTATATATATGCACATGACACTGAGTCAAACGCTGGAGAATCTGCCCTGAAAACCAATAGTTGGAGAATACGCTGCCCAGAAATTAAACACAGTTATATATATGTATGCGGAAACCAGGAGAACTGAGGTCGTCTGTGCATCAATGGTTCGACAATTCTTTAGCAGGAAATTGACCGAGTTTAGAAGCTATACGCCACTAACTCCAAGCTTTTGTTCATACACAGTAAATATATATTGCATGCAATCAAATGTGCATGTTAGACCTATTGACATTCTCAACCTCTTCAGCCATCATAAAAATTGATCCAAATTCATGATCAATTTACCCAGTTTCACGATTAAAATTAGCGCACCCTTTGGGACAATCAGTCAATTACCAATCAATTTAATTGCACAACCCATAACTTAGGAATGAGACATAATCTTCAGAAAATTAAATTTTGCATTGATACATACAGCACTTACAAACTAATCTCCTTCCTTGGCCTGATTTCTAATTCATTGGCCCTTTACAAACTGCCCGAAGACTCCCAACCAGAACCATTTCACACTCTCTGATCTTCAATGTCTTTGAGGATTCCTAATTTATAAAACTTAGCATGATCTAAAAATCCTAAAATCACTCAACTAAAAGCTCTAACTCTACATGCAATGCATACAAGAGTCTATTGATGCTTTATTCCATCTTTTCCTATTTAAAGAACAAGAAAAGCCTCCTTATCCCATAATGATCCACATTCATTGCTTTATGCCTAAATGCACTCCCTATTTCCTATTTTATCATTTTTTTACTTTGGAAACATCTAATTAATCACACTGACTTGTAACTTAGGAAAACAATTCTAGAATTCTTGATCCCCTATGACTATTATTTACAATAATTTCTCTTGGGTTGAATGCTCGCGCATCAGGCTCCCAAGGTAGAAAAATTTCATGATCTCCTGATCATGTGTTCAGATCTAGGTTTGCCTCGATCCCATATCTTTTGTTGCAACTTTCTATTTGCCATTGTTTCTATCTGTTGTTCTTCTCCAGGTCTCCACACTTTATGCTGCATCGCTCCACTAGCTGCACTCTCACAATCTTTTGCTGTGACGCAGAGTTAAACCTGAAATACCAAGAATCACACTCTTCTCCATCTTAAAATGAATACATCAAACCCGTCCATATAAAAATTCTGATTACTGGCAATTTCATACACTATTTTGTGGAAGCTTAAATTAAATCTTCAGTATTCATGATTCAATATACATTGAAATCATATTTCAATTTCAATTAAATTGTAACCGTGTCACCCTTTTGCAATAATACCAAGCAATTCGCTTTAAACTTACCTCACTATCCCTTTCATTTCCCTGTCTGCACATTGATTCATACTTCCATCCATTTAAACCATTTAACAACTTATACCCATTTCAAATTCATCATAATAATTTCAAATCTGATCGATCCGCCCCTTAAATGAGATTGCAAATAGTCAACCCTTAATTGTATTCACAAATTGTGTTGAATGCACTTACCAACAGAATTTTATGAGGATTCTTACGCTCAGATCCAGTAGATCAAACAAACCAATCACAATTGCAATCACCATCTTTGTATGGCTTCAATGGCACAATGCACCCATCATACAATAAAACAAAATGCGCCTTGCTTCAATTAAACCCTCCGCACGCAGCTTCTGACAAATGGGTCATCGCAAACACTGGGTTTAACACCATTTAAGGCTGCTTCAATCCTCTTATTAACACAGTTCTTCACAATAAAACACTGCGCAGATGGTAACGTTGTAGGAATTTACAGGGTAAGTTCCTCAGACAGAACACCAAAAGGACATCGCTCACAAACAGATCACAGATCAATACACCAATATTTTGACGTGGTTAAAACCCTCAGAGAGGGAAACAGTCCACGGCCTGCGCCAACGTGGCTACTACAGGCAATTTATAATAAAAGAATGAAAATTTACATAAGCTTCTCTCATGCACGGTTAACCTACAAATGACCCTCCATGTGCTTTAAATAGAATTCATGGACCAATCGGGTGTCAAGCCACGGATCAAGTGTCGGTAATACCGAGGAGAGAATGAACCGTCGGATCACTACATATCGTTACCGTCGGATTGTAAGTTACAAAATGTACAACGGTAAAGAAACACACTTTACCTAACTCTATACCTAACTCTATACTAGACCAAGTTGAACTTAACTATTTCCTATGTGTCGGCATATCTTAACATCCCCCCTTAAGAACAACTTGGGATAGGATTGAAGGATTTACAATATGACACAATAGGAGAAGGAAGGAGGCACTAGAGCCTATCCCCCCTTAGTGACAACTTCCTGAACTCCAAGCATATATCGAAGTTTAGTGAACTTCGCCTCTGTGAGAGAATTTGTGAAGATGTCTGCAAACCTGATCATCTGTTGAACAATATTGCACTTCAAGAACATGCTCATGAATGAGCTTTCTGATGAAGTGCATGTGAAGTTCAATGTGTTTGCTACGCTGATGCTGAACTGGATCTTTGCAAAGCTGAATGGCACTTTGATTATCACACCAAAGTGTAGTCGGATGCTGCTGCTCAAAGCCAAATTCTGATAGGATCTGACGAAGCCACAAGGCTTCCTTACTAGCTTCCACGGCACCACGATACTCTGCTTCTGTTGACGAAAGAGAAATGGCAGCCTGTTTCTTACAAGCCCATGTAATAGG
The DNA here is from genome assembly GCA_000404065.3 of Pinus taeda. Taxonomy (NCBI): domain Eukaryota; kingdom Viridiplantae; phylum Streptophyta; class Pinopsida; order Pinales; family Pinaceae; genus Pinus; species Pinus taeda. The sequence goes on along the minus strand of APFE030739745.1, from coordinate 1,290 downwards.
TCCTGAACCAAGAGTGAAGACATAACCGGCAGTAGACTTCCGATCATCAGGGTCACCAGCCCAATCAGAATCAGTGAAACCAACTAATAGAGGAGTTGCTTTGGCACTGTAATGAATCCCAAACTGTATTGTACCTCGAACATAACGAAGTATTCTTTTAGCTGCTTTCTAATGACTTTCACGGGGGTTTTGCATAAAACGAGCAACAAGGCCAACAACAAAGGAAAGGTCAGGACGAGTATGGGTTAAATACAAGAGTTTTCCTACAAGTTGACGGTATAAGGTAGCATCAACTTAGGAGAAGTACAAGAGACTGAAAGTTTGACTCCAGACTGAAAGGGAGAAGGAGCTGGCTTACAATATTCCATGTGAAAATGACGAAGAATATCACAAGCATACTTGGACTGGGAAAGGGAAATACCCTCCTTGGATTGCAAGACTTGAAGACCGAGAAAATAGTGTAAGTGTTCTAAGTCTGTCATTTCAAATTTATTTTTAAGGCTGGACTTCACATGGTTTATAAGGATGGGATCACTACCAGTAAGAATAAGATCATCAACATAAAGAACAAGGATGATAAGAGAGTTTCCCACTGTCTTGGTGTAGACAGTATTGTCAGAATGACACCTAGAAAAACCAGATTCTAAAAGAAAGTTATCCATTTTGGCATACCAAGCCCGAGGAGCTTGCTTGAGACCATAAAGAGATTTCTTAAGTCGACATACAAGGCTGGAGTCTGTTTGGATGAAGCCAATTGGTTGTTCCATATAGATTTCTTCATGCAAGTCCCCATGCAAGAAGGCAGATTTAACATTCATCTGATGGACTTCCCATTTTAAAGAGGCAGCAAGGGAAAGAACAAGGTGGATAGAGTTCATTTTGGCAACAGGGGAGAAGGTTTCAGTGTAGTCAATGCCTTCAACCTGTAAAAAGCCCTTAGCAACAAGACGAGCTTTATGTTTATCAACTTTCCCATCTGGTCCATACTTTGTTCTGTAAACCCATTTACATCTAACAAGTTTGCGTCCCTTTGGTAGAGGAACAAGATCCCATGTATCATTTGCCAACAATGGATGATATTCTTCATTCATAGCTGCTTCCCAATGTGGATGGCCTGAAGCTTCTGCAAAAGTGTCAGGATCATGATTTACTGGAGCTTGAGCCAGTAAAGAAGAGGCTCTTCCAAACTGAGAACGTGTACGTCGCTGATCTGTAGGATCACCGGCAAGATCACCTGCTGCATCCCAAGTAGCACAGACCCATCTTGGAAGTTGAGGATCCTGAGAAGGT
>APFE030739730.1:0-17280 GCA_000404065.3 Pinus taeda | reverse complement strand
GGCTATTTCTCTGTGGACGTAGCCCAAACTAGGTGAATCACGTATATCTGTGTCTCTCTTGTTTTTTGCGTTTTCTGTGTTTATATTTCTGCAATATTTTATGTGTTCCATTGCTCTGTAATATATAATTTTCTAACAGTAGGATTCCCAGTGGTGGGTTAGTATAGTATCGCCTTGACCGTGGTTGTGTGCAGAGGTGAGTAAGATGTCCCTGTTGGTAGGAAGGGTGTGACCTTTGCAACAAGTCAAGGAAGGTCCATGAAAGGATCTAACACATGGAACGAGGATGAGTGCACCCCTTAAAAACCTATGATAACATGCATCTTGAAAGGGGACAAACAAGCATAAATACATCACAAGTTGGAAAGTAGGATAGCTGATGATCCAACGTGATGGTTATACCAACAACACATTTCAGTAAGATTCATACAAACATATACAAAATATTCCATACATAGCTTAAATACGATAACAACATATGCATGAAACATGTTGGTTCTATTATATTAAAAGAGTGAAAGATCTAATAATACATACAAACATGACCAACCACTTGTCCCGATAGTGGAACTATACAGACACATTTTCCTGCTCCTCCAAAAAGATATACTAACTCTGCACTGTGGAGAAGCTAAGGCTCATTACGATACACTTCAAGCTTTCTCTAAGCTATACCTATAGGAATCTTGGCTCCCAAAAGCTTGTACAATGAGTTATGAGGTTCTATAAATAACAAAAGGTGGGCTAACCTTGAAATTCCCTTGTGTGACTCTTCACTATCCTCATGACTCTTCAACTACCACATGACTATTACATTCTACTATCGACACTTGGTATTTCACTTTTACAACATGCTACATTACAATCTGCACATGTACCCATGTGAGATAAAAATAAGCTTGAGTAATCCATGCAAGACATCACTAAGACTCAGACAGCTGTGGGAAGACCAACTATTCAACATTCTCGTGATAATAAATGGTGGCGAACTGATCCCAAGCTTGGCAGCTTGTTATAGTGTCTGGGTGCTCTATGGTGACATCCTTCTGAAAGAGATCTCTTGCCTTTGTTGCATCCATGTACATGGATTTGGCACCTCTGACGAATTCATCTGATAACATGTGCATCATAGCCTTAAGTGCAGCTGGACCAACAACATACTGATGTATAGTGTCTGTGCTAATCTCCAAGTTTGTGCTGGTGGCTACACACAACAACTCATCAAAGTACATGTCCAGCTCCAGTTAGACTTGGTTCTTTGACTTCACCTCATTGAGTGTGCCAATGGATGGGATCGCATGCATGTGCATAATGACATCCATGATCCCGAACACCCATGCATGTGAATCCTACAAACTGGTGATGAGTTGCGGGAGTTCCTCATAGTTATGGATCTGACTCCAGATGCGTGCCTTCAACTCTACCGCCTTCGACTTCATCATCTTTGGCAAGTGCAATGGGGCTCCTTTGTACCCCATTGTCCATGTTTGCATGTTATTGAAAACAATGTGTAGATCTGACAAGATGTGTGTTCTCCTAGCACAACGTTGTTGCCAACCATTGAGATGGACAACTAACTTATGCATGATGATGAATCTACAATAAAACATCTTCATGAGTGTCTTGAGAGACAATACCTCATCTAATATTGCTCTCCTCGACTCTTCTCTGGCAGATGTTGTAACCTATTATCCTCCCTTCTTGTCCACTTGTAACTACTTAGACATGCACTCATTCTGAGCTATCAAGAATCTAACACTTGATGTGGTGGTTTTGGCATATGCTTTGGTAGCATCATCCAATGTAGGTAGATTCTTGCACACATCGGATATGATCATTCACTCTTCGAACTATGGAGGAGATACATGGGCATCTAGAGTAGGCACTCTATGTGGATGCACAACTCTGTGTTGTGACTCATCAAAAGATATGTTGTGCATCTCTGATCCTAGATTGTCTTCAAATATCTATGTGTCTCCTTGATCACTTGTGACCTTCTCTACTTCCGGATCTGGTGAGGCTGGTGGGGTGACCTTTTTGTTCTGAGGCATGAGGTCAATATATTGATCTAACTCTAGCTGAACCATATCCATGTCCATCTGCTCTAAAATTTGTTTAATATCTTGAGGCAATTCCTGCTCCTGTGACTGCTCACCTTGTCTACTCAGTAATAGTTTCTCGGATGAGTCTATAACCTGCATGGGTACAACTTCATTAATACGTGCATGTTGTGCCTCCTATTGTATATGTTCCTATTTTTTCTTCATTCTCTCTTCTATGTAGCTCCTATACTTCCTTGAGTTTCTGCTTCTACTCGTGTAACTCATTTTATGTTTCCTCCATCCTTTGATTCGCTCTCTGCATTGTGTACTTCTCCTATCACGTTGTCTCCTCTTAGCCTCAATCTCCAAAGCTTCTTTCAACAAAAGTGGATCTACTTTGAACTTGCATATGTTCTCTACCTCTTTTCTATCAACAACATTTCTATTTCCTTTTTCGCGCGTAGGTCTGTTAACCTTTGATGTTGCTGATGATGCTTCTCTTTGAGATGTTGCTTCCTTCTGCTTTTCTTACCACTCTACAACTATGTTGACTAGTTCATTGAGCTTTGAGAAGTGATAAAAATATCTCCATGGGCCTTCCTCAAGCCAATAACATGCCCCGTAGACCCAAGGATGTCGCACTATCACACGGTGGTCCTTCACTAAGAAATGTGGGTCATATAGATTCAAACTTCTGGTGCTGAAGGTGAATCATTTGAATTCCTCCATCTCAGACTCAGCATGCTTGAGATGCTCAATCTCATACAACCTCATCTACAAAGGAGGAGCAGGCCAAGGTGCCTTCTTCTTCCTATGAATTCTAGCTAATAGGCCTATCAAGATGTGATATTACACTTCTTGCATGGCAGGTTTGTCCATGGAAAACTTTGGTAAAACATGTGGAGCCTTCTCCATGCTATACATCCATATGAAGGTGCCAAGGAGTGATGCATACCAATATTATATGTCAATGAACTGGTCTGATAATTGTATGATAACCCCATGGAAGTTGCATTTAGAGAAAAACTTGCAATAAGTGTGCATAGAGGTTTCCAAAGGTGTCCATGCCCAACCCAAGCCTAGGAACTGTTGATGGGCACAGACTGTATCCAATATGTAAGAAAACATGTGTATCTTTTCTTACTGACCCTTGGGTGGATGCTAGGATTTTGTTATCTATTCCTTCAACCTGAGAGCTAACATGTTAGGCCAGTTGCAAGGTCTTCCTTCGCTGAACCTTTGATCAAACATAATCACCCAACTTTGTGGGAAGGTGTTTGTGCTCCCTTAGCCATATTAGTGACACAAATAGATGACCAAGATTTTATATGCCTTGCACAATATCTTCGTCTTGTAAACATGGTGGGGTGTTGTCCTAAACTTGGCTAGCTCTTCCACCTAGCTCTTCAAGATATCTGTTGAGTTTTCACTGTCGATGGGTCTACTGAAGGGTTTACCTATCGTGATCATCGGCTGTGGTAAGTGATACATCTCCTAAAATCCCTTCACTCTGAAGGTTGCAAGTTGTGTTCCACTGAAACTTCTCAGCACCATTGTCTCTAGATCAGTATGTGAGACAATCTAGTGGATCATTTCCATTTATGGAAACACATTTCCGTGTATGGAAACACATGATACCTACATGTCATTCGGTATAAGCTAAACTTGCGGATGTTGACATAAACCCTGCTGTCCTCCATATCTTCCTCAAATGTGTTGGAGAAGGTTCCATTGATGTCCTACCATATCATCTTCATATCTTTCTCAATGAACATCTTGGTGTCTTCATAGATGGGCAAGCTTATAGACTCTTGCTCAAATACATCTCAAGTTGCACTCTCGGCGGTGTCCTTTGACCCTGCTCTCTTGGAAGCCATTATACCTGTACTATTGAGAGATGGATGAACGCCTATGATAATTGGAGACATAAAAGCATTGATGGAAAGAAATATATCAGTTGAAAACCAAATGCAGCTTGAGGATGACATGCAACACCCCTGGGTGATTCACTAGGACAGTTGCACAATTTTCAATGAAAGGCTGGGAGACTGACTGCGAAAACTCCACAAGTCTCAATCCGAGCTATCAAGAGGTTGAATAACTATTGAAACTACACAATGAAAAGTATATCCTGGTCTATTGAGGACTAAAACTATGCAATGTGTAGTTTCAGTCAGCAAGGACTTCAAACTAGCAACTGCATTTGCGTAATTTTTGGGGCCAGCCAAGAACTGCCTCTCAAAATTATGCAGAGCAAGCCTAGAGGCTAATGTTGGGCCAGATTTGTGCAATTTTTGGCAGGAAGGAATAGACTTAACTCTTAGAAATGTGCATTTCTAGATGTGCAACGCAAGGTCTGGGCCAAGGTAGCCCAGACCCACTGACAGGAAATTGAAAACATGAAAAGTTTGAATGCATAAAAAAGTTGAATGCAAACAAGAGCGAATGATCATGTCTGAAAATAGTGAGTGAAAGATTCAAGAAATGGGAAAACAAGCATGTGTATCAAGCGAGTTGCCACAATGGTGACTGTCAATACAAAAATAGTGGCACATGTGCGATAGAAGTGAGATGAAATGGAATACTAAAATAGTGCTTCTAGAAGCTAACATGCATCAAAACAACAAAAATAGTTCAACGAAACCAAGAAGACAACATTCACACAAAGCGAAATACAAAACGTGATAGAAAAGTAGAAAAAGACATGAAAATTGGACTTACCAGGAAAAGGTTGAGCTGAATATGTCGAATGCTCCAAGATACGATGTGGGATGTCAGAGCTCCAATATCAATGTGAGAAATGAGTTGTGCAATGTCAAATAAATAAGTTTTTATAAGATCAAGGCTTATGACACGCATGCCATAAATCTAGGAAAAGTGACACTTGGTGGGAGGTTTCTAAAATGACTTTTTCATCTAACCTCCAACTGCTAAAAATTGGACCCTAAAATCTAGGGATGTTTTTTTCTTTTTCCCTTTCTATTTTTCGAGAAAATGCAGCCTATGCATGAAAATCAAGATTGCTCAGTCCTGGAGGGGAGCGGTCAACTTGGGAGCACATGCAAGGGTTTGCAAACCTGGGAATAAAATTTGCACGGTTTCTGGGTTGAGAAAGTTTGGTTTTCCCTCATGCATTGAACAATTCCTAGATTGAATCCCTTGTTGTCAATCAAAATTCCACAATTTTTTAAATTAAGCCCAATGTTGGGCTACATTGTGCAATTTTCAGAGTGAAAGGCTGCCTGGCCAGTTTGCGAATTTCTAGAGCCTAATAGGCAACCTAGATGGATTGCACAATTTCTAGAGGGAAGGTTGGTTCCCTCCAGAATTACGCAGTTTCCTAAGTGAGCATCAAACCAGAAAATGACTAAGCTCTTGAGTGACAGCCCATGGGTGGGAGGCAAACAAGTTGACAAAGACAAGCTAGTACGCCAATGAAACTCAACTGAAGCATTTGTACTTGGACAATTGTTATCACCAAAAGATTGATCATCTTGCCTAATTTACTAGATGGATCAAACTATACCATGTAAAGCCAATTTTACCCTAGTAAAATTGCTTTCAATGTGAGCAATTACCTAATAAACCACCTTTATTAAGTAATTTATAGTTAAACCTATTATCACCAAAATAAGACCCTGATAGGCTACTGATCAGGCTATCTCAATGTAACTATTTAAAACCAATATTTTAGCTAGGACATAGCTAAAAGATTGGTTTGAAATAGTTACACTAAGATAGCTTGATCAATAGCCTATCAGGGTCCTATTTTGGTGATAACATTTTGATGCATCTGCCGCGAGTCTGAAGATTACTCATTTCTGAAATATAGAAACTGAACTTCTGAAGGTGGAAATAGCTCAGAAAGTTGTTCAAGGCTACATCTATCTTGGCGACTCCACACATCAAATAACAAATTGGAAGATGACACCACTACTAGAAGATCAATAGCTTGATGAAGTTTCAAGATGAGTGCCATTGCAAGAATGAATGCTAGGTATGCCCCTATGAATCAGTCTCATATCCCTGGTTCTCCAAATCCTATGCCAAAGGTAAAATGGTTAGATGGTATTCCAATATTCAAATATGAAAAGAAAGAGAATGTTGTTCTTCATTTGGTTAGGTTCCATATGCATGTACACAGTCTTAAGGTTTAGTTCCCTGAAAATTGTCTCATGAAGATGTTTATGACTTAGTTCCCTGAAGATTGTCTCATGAAGATGTTTAGAAGGAAAGGCATGGTCTTGGTATAAAGGTTTGGAAGATGGTTCAATATATTCACTTGGTAATTTCCATGATGTATTCTATGACATGTATAAAGAGTGTCATCCCTCCTTATTACTAGTCAAATATTGTTGTAAACATTCTGTGAGTTTTATTCAATATTTGGAGGATTGCTATGATGATGATGAATTCATGGATGAAGAAATTTTAGAGGCTCTTCATAACAATACATTTCAACAACTAGAAAGGATAACATCCCATGACATGCAACATAGAAATCAGTAAGAGTATATATATGAAAATCATATTACATTCTTCGAGATTGATGTAGAGATGCAGTAGACTTGTCAGTCTTCTGATCATAATGAAGATGAAAATAATTGCAAACACCAAGGAGAAATACTGGAAGAAATTTTTTATAGCCCTCAGGTAGAGGAAAAGGTTGATCATTTCTATAATTCCTTGCAGCAGATTACTTCAAAGAATGATCATAATAGTGAGGAAAATTACATTGTCTATGGGAACCATGCAGAAAGGCAGTTGGCTAACTTATCAAATAAATGTTGTGTGACTAAAGATCAGTTGTTAGAAGTAGTAGGATATTATGAGGATCATCAAGATGATCATGTATTTTGGGATCCTATAGCTAAATACATGGAAGAGTTTTACTCTCCAGTGTTTCAGTTTTTCTATGAAGATCAGAGGCAATTTTAGTGGTAGTGGTCATCACAATATCATAGCTGCTTTGAACTCTGATGTAGTAAAAAAAATCAAATATCATATAGAACAAATGATTGGCTACATTGGAAATTTCACATTGATTGCGCTGAAAGAAGTTTACAATTGATAGGGTAGGTAGGTAGGAAAATGCAAATAAGCTCATGGTTGATTGAGCAATTTTTACTAGGTACAGTTTGAAGCAGATTAGGCAGAATTTCAGAGTTTTTATTTTTAAAGGAATCGATTGCGGCTTTGGAGCTACTAGTTCTTAGCATACCACAGGGGGCATACTATCCCTAGTGGAGCCACTGTTATCACCCTAATTTTTTTTTTCAACTTTGGAAAGTTTGCCTTGTTTCTATTCATGGTTCCTAAGTTTTTGTGTTAGATATGGTCAAGTCATTTTTATGTTTTTAGAGTCTAAGTCATAGGGTAAGAGTCTCATTTCCATCATCAAATAAATATCAACAACCTTGTTTTACATGTTATGGATCCCATATCATGTTTTAAGATTCATGTGTCTAGTCATTTCAACAATTTTAACGTGCTATGAAATTGTCTAGGTGTTTTCGTAGTGCAAAGCCCTGAAATTACACTACATGCACTATGAAATCAAGGATTCTTGGTTAAGAATTTTTGTAGCACAAAACCTCGAATTTACACTGGATGTGGTATGAAATCATGGTTCATGATCAATCATGTCTAGCTGTCAAATCCACTAGAATCCATTAAATTTTCATCATCAGGTGTCAACCCACAAACCTTTCCTCTCACACGAAACCATTCATATAAATCATTATATTCATTAAGGGTCATTTGTCCGTAGTAATTTCAAATATCAAAAAAGGATTAGTTGATATTGCTCATATTCATGTTGATCTTGGTCATATTCATGCAAGAGACACTTGATGCTATTCTTAGTTCGAGGAAACAAGCCTAGGGTGAGTAGAAACTAGATTTATTCCGCAGCTCTTCATCAAATTCAAGTGAGGCATTTCCTCAGTTAAGAAAGATAGTTTTCCTCCTGGTTTTCTATCCACAAGGATTTAAAAGGAGAAATGTCAGAAGAAAGAAGAAATCATAGGTTAGGTCGATGTCTGAGAACTAAAACTGAAGGCTTAGATGCTCTCACGAAGGATAAAACAGTTGAAGAAGCCTTCAAAAAAGTAGGTTGCTAGAGGTTCTGTGAGAAACTACAGGGAGGACATAACCAAGTGACCAAGGAATTTGCACAAAATTTCATAGGTTTACATACAAATATTGGAGTTTTAGAATTGCCATTTCTCCTAGAGTTATATCTTTAGTGATAAAAATTCCTAGAGGTAAATAAAGGTGGTTTAAGAATTTCAAGTTTTAAATGGCATCATGCAAGATATTCTTGAAGCCAGAATTTGCAGACACAGATTTAACTAAAGCAGTGCCAAGGGGTTATGTCAAAGATACATATACCAACCTATTTTCATGCATACAAAAGTACTTCACCTATGAAGGATGATACCACAAGGTGTATTCTTATCATTTTAAACTCCTATTGCATTTCATTGGGATAATCTTTGTACATCTAACTTTCTTTCTATTTCAAAGTTCAGGAAATATGTCTGATAAAATACAATTGAAGAAAGAGGCATGTGAAACATCATTGTTCCATCATGGCTTAGTTAAATTAATTATCTTTCACGAACTTTAGAAGGTAGATAGAGAGTGGTCTTCATTTCTCTTTACGTTTGGTTTTAGAGCTGAAACAGGACTTAGCCCTAGGGCTAAGGAAATATCATCACCAGTGACTAGTCATTATGCAGAAAAAATGTCAAGCAGGTTTGTTAAATTGAAGGCCAGAAAGAAAATCAAGGAGCTAGTGACTAGAACACCATTAGCTATTGAAGATACTCCTCAACATTCATAGAAGAGGAAAGTTCAAATTAAGGAAGAAACACAAGAGCAATCCATTGGTGAAACAGTCTAGAGAAGGGTAACTAGAAGTCAAATAGCCAAAGAAAAGGGTAAAACAGTGGTCACTGATGAAAGCGTAGTCTCAAAGGGCAATTTGAATGATCTTTTTCAGGCTATTGACATTGAATAGTCCCCTCTGGTCCAAGAAAACTTCATTGAATTAGGTGAGGGAAAGTCAAAAAAGATGAAATCCTCTAAAAGATTATAGTTTGATGATTAGGTTTCAGAATTTGTCTTCAAGCCTAGAAGGCCTGTAACTAGGTAGTCAAAAAGGTTATAAGAGGCAGCACTGGAGATGGATGAAACAGGGGAGATACCATGTCTTTGTGAAGAGCCCATAGTGCTAGTAGTCCCACCATCACCCATGCACGAATATGATAGAAACAAAGCAATCAATACTCAAGAAGAAGAAAATAATTATGAGGAATTCAAGAAGAAATTGAAACTTGCTAATCTTAAGATTGTCGAACATAAGAAAAGGGCAAGGAAACATGCAGTTGAGAAAGCCAATTTCAACAGATGAAGGCTCTATGGGAAGATGAAAAAGCTTGTAAACCTGAACTAGTTAAGAAAAAGGCTCAATACTTCACTTGGACTGTCCCTGCAATCAAGGAAGCAAGGTATGTCAGATGAATCAATGGCAGACTAAGAATTAATATCAGGAGGATGAAAAGACAAATTGAAGACCTTGAAATTCAGTTGAGCAAGTTTGGAGGTCAGACTTAGCAGAAATGAACAAGAAAGTAAGTGATGAAACCCTAATAACAATTTTGGTTGAAACAAAGACAATACTCTTTGAAGATGTTTCAAGAACTGGTGATGTTAGGTATATGTGGCATATGTACATAATGAAACAACTTTGAAGAATCCTTAGCAGGAATGTTTTTGGAAAAACATGTGTAAATTGATTCACATAGCAATTTCCTAGTGTAGTTTTGGTGTTTTGATCACTCTTCAAAGGAAAGAAGCAACTATTTTTGGAGAATGATGCTACTGGAGAATGTGAGGAGGCCACTTGTGAATGTTTAAAGCTCAAATAAGGGCAAAACTCAAATAATGAAAGAGATATGTAAAAAACATATTTTGTGCTATGAAATGACTGAAGCGGCCTTTTTCAGCAGAGAAAACTTTGTTTTTTGTTTTAATTAGTCAACTTTTAAGGGGTTTCTTGAGCAACTGAAAGCATATTTTGAAAAAATAAAAGAGGTTTTATTCCTAACAGAATGAACTACAAAAACCTCTTTTAGTTTCATCAAACTCAGTATGAGGTGGGAGAAATTGATGGTTTAACTTGCGCTACCAAACTATTGTAGGTGCAGCAAACAATTTTCTAGCACAACGAGATCAGCTTTCATTATACTCCTTCAAGGGCTTCATTTTCGTATAGGTGGAAGAGATAAGTTATTTGGAAGTGATAACACATATCACTGGTCTCAAATGGTCAATTTGGTCAGCAAATGGACTCAAAAAGCATCAATGAAGGTTAAACATTAAATGCAGGAAACAGGTTCCTGGTTTTTAGGACATATAAGGGATGAGTCAATAGAATCTAAAAACAAGGTTAAAGGCTTCATCAAATTCAAATTCATGGAGTTATAGATGTCAAAGAGAATGTTTAATTCCTAGATAAGGTTGTTTTAGTCATAATAAGGATTTTTTCTCCTAATTGTATTAGGACTCTAAGATAGTTAGTTAACTGTCACTTGTAATTAATAGTCTGCTTTATGGTTAGAATAGGTGTCAAGCTAGGAAATTCAAATTCCACTCATGTTAGATCAGGGAATCCAAGATTGTAATGATAACTCTATAAAAAGACAAGAGGTGGAATGCCTCAAGGTTGGAAAAAGTTATATAAAAAGACTACTTTTATAAATGATGTGCAGGGACTGATATATACAGAAGCAGTTTAACTTTTCTGAATCTGAAATTCTTAGTGTACTTTAGTGAGCTTTATCTTTTATCTTTGATATGTTTTACTTCCATAGTATTAATGCTTATTAATCAGAACTCATGCCCACATGCTCTGACTACTATGAACTTCATGTTATTGTGACTTTCCTGAATGTGTTATTCTTTCATTGAAATATATACAAGCCTCAGTTTTATAATAAGAGATATTCGTTATCTTTATCTTTGTCACTGACTCCATAGCCCAATGTTAGCAAGCCTTCATCTTTCAACCTTTAAACATACAAAACCAAGATAGAGTTAGCCATCTATATTATCATTAATCAATATCATTAACCCTTGAGAGAGCCCTCTTAGGCTGAGGAGGCTAAGCCTTAGCTAAAATATTGGTTTGAAATAGTTACACTGAGATAGCCTGATCAATAGCCTATCAGGGTCCTATTTTGGTGATAACAAAACCCATGAAGAATAATTAAATAAATCATTATTGATTTGATTTTCTTCTAGGAATAATTAATTTAGCATTCTTTTATTATTATTCCTTGTCAAATTTGATCCAATTATGAAAAATAAACAAATAAATCATTATTTATCTTATTTTTCTCTAAGGATAATTAATTAATCACTAATTAATTATTATTCTTTGTGAAATTTGACTAAATCCCTTAGGAATAATTAAATAAATCCTTATTTGTTTATTATTCCTTAACTAATTCATTGAGATAATAAATATCATTTATTTATTTATTATTTCTAAATAAAATTTTCAATACATTTTCCCTCCTAAACAAATATAATAAAATATTCCAAGTGGTAATTCCAAGAATGGGATCAATAATATTTTATTATTACTTAGTATTTATGGATAACTGTTATAGAGATTTTTGGGCACTGCAACCCCAATCATAAATGTCCATAAACTGAGGGCTCCTAAGTCCTTAAAAGTGTTGCTTCAATACCTAAAGGAACAAGGTCAGCTGATTACATCATCTCCAAGAAGTTATCCACTAAAAACTGCTCAGAAATGGTCGAAATTGGATCATACTGAATACCCAGTGCAGAGGGTGCGATGCATATCACCTTCCCAGTGTAAAGGATGTGATGCATACTGAATGACCCCTCTGTAGGGTGCGATGGTCGGGAATGGACAAATGGCAGGGAAAATTTTCGAGGTGGAAGAGCATGGAATCTTGCAGAAGCTTCCCCTCTAACACTTGCCTTTCTATTTTAGACCAGGGATGAGTAAGAGATCATCAATCTCCAAGTGGAATCACGAAATATCAGAGAGAAGACACTAATCAAAAACCTAGAAGATGACTCACCCCACTACAATCATCTATATATCAATCCCTCATCACAGAGATCTAGGGGCTGGAATCTTGTATCTTGTAGAGAAGCATTGTTGGTTTTCTGGTGAAACTTCATAGTGTTGGGTGATCTAAGATTTACATGAGGTGAAGAAGGGCTTTCTTGCTGGAGGATGATGCTGGGTCAGAACATATGGTTGTAATCCTCCAGCTTTTCTTGATATTAATAAAGCTATTCAAATTTTCCTCCATATTCTTGTATGTTTGATTGATATGCATTTGTATGGTTAACACATATCTGGTCCTATGTTATTTATTAATATAGATCTCTATTCTTCGATAGTAGTATGTTGCTTTGATTCCACAGGTGCTCTTTGAAGCTGGGCAGACAAAGAAGAAGCGGCAAAGATCTATCAGGAAGGAGAGGAATCAAACAAGGAAACCAAGCGCAAGACTAAGCTTGGTCTCGTTTGTTCCACTCTTATCTATCTTCATAAAGGAAAGTGAAAGTAGACTTGTTTGTTTCTAAGATAGCTACCAGTCTTAGTGGGAATAGCAGCTCTCAGTGGACACTATTCCCGGTAACAAAATGGCGACTCCACTAGGGAGCAAATAGATTGTTTGTTAGCCTATCCTTGTTTCTTTTATAAACTTACAGACAGAGCCTGAAGTCAAGCTAGCTATCCTTCGAACTGCATTTGTTATACAAATGCAAAGTAGATCAATGTTGCTTCAGTCTATCTCTAGGTTTTGTTTATGAATTAAACTATCGATCTGCAAACATTCTAATTGCCCTAAGTGGTGGCTCTAGTAACCTCCTTAGATCAACCCCTGTGATTTACATCTACTGAACATCACTTACTCGGCCTAAATCCCTGAACTAAACTGCAAATTGTGAGCAGAAACTGGTTAAAATTCTTGCACTAGTACCATCGCACCCTGCCTTTAAGTCAGTTTGTATGCATCACACTTCCCATGTGCAGTAGGTGCGTTGCATGCTGAATTCCCTGTGTGACAGGTGCAATGGCCAGGGAAGGTTAACTTTACCTTCAGAATTTGGTTTTTCCTTCACTATTTTCAGTTCTATTCAGGAGTTTTGTTGTCTGTGGTCAATATATCTCTCTGAAAACCCCTTCTCTTACATCATTCCGCCTCTATTGTGCAAAGGCTGTAAGTGTTTTTATGTATTGTGCGCCATTTTCAGTTCTCTTTTGCAAAGAAGTAGCATAGTCGAACTGTCGTTTCTTAATCTTAAAGTGTCATAAGTGTCATTTTCAGTTATAGAAGAGAATCCCATTGTTCTTGATAGTCGATTATCCTGTTACTCTTGTATATGATTTGAATTAGTAGTTTTAAAGTGTCAAAAAGTAGTTTTCATTTCGAAATCGCAAAGTGTCACCCTTACCTTCACTTCATTTTGAAAAGAAATTTGTTGAGTATTGTCGCTTTGAAAATAATTCAGATTTGCACTTAGCTTTCTTATCGTCATTCATACATTAAGAAGGCTGAAAACAAATACATGCATGTGCATTTGCATTTAGACTACTTAGTTTCATTTAGGACAGTGCATTTAGTGTGTGCTTTGTGCTCTTTGTTGAAAGACTCTGAACTTTCTTTCATTAGTAGCTAGGATTTTCATTGCCAAAAGAAGATTAAACAGTTGTTTATCATCTTAGACTGCATTTTAGGAATTGTATACACATCACATGGTGAACCTGAAAGGAAAATTTTTAAACAAGATCAACTTAAAATAAATTTAATGAATCTAAAAATTCTTTGGAACCTAATGCACAACATCTAGAGGTCTAGGCTAGAGACATATTCCGACGTCGTAAAACCTGGTAACTGTTGTTTTCATTGTTGGTTGGGTGATTCCTCCACTCTGAGACAACAAGTGCCAGTACGGACTTGTGCTGCCACGTACCGTCGAGTATATATTGGGAGACCATAATAGGCTGCATCCTTTATCCTTAGGAAGCTGTGTCTGCTGCCCTATTGATCGCAATGCACTGAACACAGCATTCAGGAAGAATGATTGTCGTACCGTAAAAAGTATTTTGTAGTTTTTCGATTGGTTTGGTAATCCCCTCTACCTAGATTTCCAGAGAAGTCTGTTTTGCTCCTTTTCAAACTCCTTAATAGAAAAGGTCCATCTGAGCACTTGTCCCTTCAGGCTCATTAAAAATGAAAGGCGACTAGAGTCATCTTTTATTTTTTCTCGACTCTTTAAAATTGAAAAAACAAGTTATGTCAAAGTGTCTAAAATTTATTTTAATCGGAATAACATCACAAATTCCCTCGTTGATCTTTAGGTTGAGAAAAATGGAGTCTACCAACCAAGGATTTCCCCTTGGAGGAAATCCTAGTCCTTTCTCCTCTTGGGGAGATGTTGGTGCACCCCATGTGGCCACATTGTCACTTCCAGGGTTGACAATTGGTTTGCCCGTATGGCTCTTCTCTACCTCTGTTGTTCAGAATACCGTAATTCTTGAACAGTGAAGTCAGCAACTAGATGATACTAGAGTTTCCCCCCAACCTTCTACTTCATTTGTTTTCCCTCCCCTCCTTCCTCTTCACTTGATAAAGCTGGTAAAGCTAAAGATCAAGTAATTGAGAAGAAGAAGAAGCAAAAAGAAAAAAATGAAAAGAAGAAGAAAGAAACAAAATCGAAAGGGGGAAACCAGGCGTCGTCTAGTGAAAATCCTCACACTGCACCGTCTAAACCTAAATCTCCATGTGTCATTTGCAATGGAGACCACTATCACCAAGATTTTCCCTACATCCCTCGGATCTTAAGGGACTGGTCTCCTCATTTAAACAATCTGGTGTCATCAACCTCTGATGATCATGTTGAAAGCACACCATCAACGAGTGAAAGTGAAGTATCTGGACAGAATAGGAATCGCAAATTTCCTTGTAAATTGTGTGAAGGCAATCACACCATCCACCGTTGTCCCTTTCTTGACGAAGCTAAAAGAGTTTTGGATGACCTTCCTACTTCACTGCGACGGATCCCTTCTGGATATAAAAAAGTCTTGCCAAGTCCCCCACTGGTTGAAAATCCGGTAGACATGCCATTGTGGTTGGCCGAAACATCTATCATTGAAAATGAACCCTCTGAATCCATACTAGATGAAATTCAAAAGGTCGAGATGGCAGTTGAACCAGTCTTGCCTTCAGAATGTTCATCTTCAAATGATACTGTCACTGAAGAGAAAGAGAATGACACCGTTCAAATTCTTTTCAAAAACACAGACTCTGATGAACTTGGGGGCAGTCTACTCGTTCCTTTATCGCAGGAAGGAAGTTCATCAGAGTCATATCCGACCGCCTATTCGGTCCCACCTCCAAGCAACCTAGTCATTTCCTTCGACTAGAATCTATGAGGCAGACCATGTTTACCAGCTAGTGTACCGTTCTGAATAATTGTACAAGCTTACAAAATGGTCATGGCTGGTACCATCATCGATGAAGGGGCTTCTATGAGTATCCTTTCCTCAACTGCTTGGAAAGCGCTTGGTTCGCCATCGCTTTTGCCTGAAATGAGAAATCTGACAAGCTTTTACAAAGGAACCAGTCGACCATTAGGGATCCTTCCAAATCTGCCCATTACTTTGAGAAAGAAAACCATTCACATGAACATGATGGTAGTCCAAGGACCCCTGGATTATAATCTACTCGTTGGGCATGACTATATTTATTGCATGGGAGCCGTCGTTTCCTCACTCTTTAGAGTATTGTGTTTTCCGCACGAAGGCAGAATGGTCAAGCTCGTAGACCAAATGTCATTTCCCGGTTCACACATCGTAAATAGTCAAGTTCCATCGCTAAATGGTCTTTTCACGCAAGGAATGTCTCATCGATTTCCAGTTTGTCCACCTAATGAGCACAAGTGATTCAAGAGGATGTGACTGAAACCCAGGGGGAATGCACCCTGGTCTGTTTCGGCAGGAAAACCTTGGGTATAGAGTAGGTTTCCGTGGAGGATATATGACTAGTCTGACACACCCGTATTCACAGGAAAATGGGATTAGACTGGAATAAGATACCTTCATTAAAGTTATGTGAGTGGAGGTGTCTGCGCCACTCACCTTTGTCTATTTCGATAGACATCGCCAAGGAAGCATTTTGTCTGCGACGTGCATGGAACTTTCATGGTAACCTAGGAATTTTTCGCTATACCTGGGGGCATGCAAACCTTTCCACATGCAAGCGAAGAGCGACCATTTATTTTTTAAATTTGTAGGTCCTCTAACCCTTTAAACTCGTAAGGCTGGTTGTTTCCTAGCTTGCATAAAGAAAGGATCTGGGGCAAAGCTTACAAAAGCTGCAAGCCCCATAAAAAATGGTATCTTAGATGAGACATCCTTATTATATGACTGGCGAGCAGTGATACCACAGGGTTCAAGCTCGTTTAAAAATAAACCCACCATGAGTAGTTTTAACACAGAATTGAAGCTTGTTAAAAAATAAACATAAGGAATGAGCAAATGTTTCCCCTAGAGTTTAAGCTCATTAAAAAATGAACCGGTAAATAACCATTGTGAATGCCTTATCATCAGCTTTTGAGCCTTGATCATGTTCTCATCATCACCTCCACTCTGTTTTTTAGCCGATCATTCACCTCCATTTGATTGTTTACCCTTTAGAGGAACATCTACGAAGAGTGATTCTATTAGCCATCCTTGTGATGCTGCCATGATTGGAAAATTCCAAACCTTACTTGCAATCAGTTGCTACCCGAAATCATCACTCATTCCTCAAAAACGAGTCTCCTTTAAGCTCTTTTCAAATGACTCGTAAAATATGAAAAGATTGCCGAGAAATTAGCCTCTACGGCTCGTTAAAGTCATCGGAAGTGCTATCCCTCCTCTAGATTTTAATCTTTTTGGACCTGAGGAATTATTACACAAAAAGATCGATCACTTTTCTTGTTTGGCTCGTTAAAACTATCGAAAATTCATCCCTTTCGTATTATTTTACGCTTTTTCAGACTTAAGGGATCATATGACGAAAAAGAATCTTTGGAGTTTCCTTTCTGTCCCTTTCAGACTCTCTAAAATTGAAAAGGACCGAGTTATCTTTGTCATTAAACTCGTTAAAACCTAATAGCGACAAACTCGTCCAAA
>APFE030739729.1:14990-38844 GCA_000404065.3 Pinus taeda | reverse complement strand
CTCACCTTCCAATCATTCCGAGGATCCCTTCTTGGACTTCTTCGATGGGCAATTAGTTGCATAATTTCCCATCTCGTGATAATTAAAGCATCTCAATTTAGACTTGTCTCCCTTCTTCCCTCCATGAGAAGAATTCGATTTGGAATGGGAATCCTTCCCCTTCCCTTTCCGTTCCTTACTTGCTAAGGCCAGATTTTCTTCATCATCATCCTTGGATGAATAACCATCTCGAGTGCTCCTCCTGATCTCCTCCTGCATGAGATCTGACCATAGTTGTTCCCAATCTGGCAGTTTCTCCCTTCCATTCACAGAGTCCTGGTAGCTATTCTAGCTGTTTGGAAGGCCAAGGAGAGCGAGGCTCACCATATCATCATCAACAGTAGTTATTCCCACACTTCCAAGCTCATCTCTATAGGTGGTGAGCTTGTTCAGATATGTGGAAATAGTATCGTTGTTCTCCATCTTGATTCTTTGAAGCTTATCCTTAGTGCCAATTTCCTCTGGTTGCTACTGTTCTGATATAGGTCCTTCAATGTCTTCCACATTGAATATGGAGTATCCTTCCCATGGAGACTCGAGACAATATGGTCTTGAACTCCCTCAAGGATGATCCGTCTCACCCTCGCCACACACGTCTTCCACTCAACCAACTCTTGTGCATTAGTTGAACCTGGCTTTGGGTTTTCTTGATCAATGAAATCCTTCAAACCATTGTCTTCTAAAAAAACCTCCATGCGATCTTTCCATGCTATGTAATTCGAGTTGCCTTCCAAGACATAATAGAGTCTCAAGCCATAGAACACCATTTGCCAACCTTGAAGTATGATAAGAATTCGATTTTCACCTGCAACCCTGAACTTCAAACTTCGAATTCTCTTCTCTGTATACTATTCGTAACTCTAATAAACTAGGCTCTGATACCATGTAGAATTTCTCTATAGATTAGCTAGCTCTAATACCATGTAGAAATTCTACAAATTCTCTACAATTGTCGCTCTAAGACCATGTTATGACTGTAGATTAACCTGATAATGCAATATAAATAAAGCAAAGTACTATAATCTAATTCTACTACCAGTTTGCAGAAGCTTAAAATTGAGCAAGATCGAGCTGAACACATATAACCAGAAGAAGAAGAATCAATGCACATGAAACACATAAATTACTCAGGGGAAAGCCTCAGCTAAAAACCCCAGTATTTGTATTATCATACAAGGTGGAAATACATCAAAATTATACAAAGCCTTAGCTCTCACAGCTAGCTAGCTCTCAGTATAATGCTCCTGGATGCTCACAGGCAAACCCGGCTTCTCACAAGCCTTCTCCTCTACCCTCCAAGCTCCTATTTCCTTGTGCATTTTCTCTGGGATGATTCTCCTTCACCCAGTGGAACGCTACTCTCACACACTACTCTAACACACTGTTAGAACTGCACAATAAGGAACCTTACCTTGACTGCATGCATGAGTTTCCTTTATAGGAAAACACATGCAACTGATAGTACACTGTCCTTAACATTTAGCTCAACTGGGTCTTTCTCAGAATAGACATGCATGAGTTTCTGATGAGAGAATCTTCAGTTATTTGGAGTACACTAGTTGAGTGCATGCATGCATCAACTGACCGATAACTCACAATTAGTTCCTCAAACAATTTGGAACTAATTTAACTGGACTAAACTCAGTAAACTGAGCTAACTAATCACAACTCAAATATAACTCAATCTTATCTCGTTAGTTTAAGGGATAACTGTTGCATGACTGCAAAAAGACTTCTAACTTGAATTTCTCCAACTAATTAATCCATAATGAATTAATTAATTATTTCCAAGTAGCTGGTGAGATTAAATTGAATTTTAATTAAAGGAAAAATTAAAATTGGAATATATTGGATTCTATTTTTATCATTTCTTGTTGCTATTTTCAACAAGTATAAACTTTGCAAATTCTCTACAAATGTCACTCTAAGACTATGTAGAAAATTTGACTATAGATTAGCCGGATAATGCAATATAACCAAAGAAAAATACTATAATCTACTTCTACTATCAATTTGTGGAAGCTTAAAGATTGAGCAAGATTGAACTGAACACATATAACCATAAGAAGAATTAATGCACATGAAACACAGAAAATACTCAGGGGAAAGCCTCAACTAAAAACCCCACTATCTGTATTATCATACAAGGTGGAAATACATCAGAATTATACAAAGCCTTAGCTCTCACAGCTAGCCAGCTCTCAATACAATCCTCCTAGATGCTCATAAGAAATCAAAGCTTCTCACAAGCCTTCTCCTTTGCCCTCCAAGCTCCTATATCCTTGTGCAGTTCCTTTGGGGTGATCTCCTCCACCCAGTGGAACATTGCTCTCACACATTGCTCTAACACACTATCAGAACTGCAAAATCCTCAAGGAACCTTACCTTGACTGCATGCATGAGTTTCCTTTATATGAAAACACATCCAACTGATAGTACACTGTCCTTGACATTTAGCTCAACTGGGTCTTTCTCAGAATAGACATGCATGAGTTTTTGATGAGAGAATCTTTAGTTATCTGGAGTACACTATTTGAGTACATGCATGCATCAACTCATTAGTAACTCACAATTAGTTCCTCAACCAGTTTGGAATTAATTTAACTGGGCTTAACTCAGCAAACTAGCTAACTATTTACAACTCAAATATAACTCAATCTTATGTCCTTAATTAAGGGATAATCTCCTTAATTTAAGGGATAACTGTTGCATGACTGTAGAAAGGCTTCTAACTTGAATTTATCCAACTAATTAATCCACAATGAATTAATTAATTATTTGCAAGCAGTTGGTGAGACTAAATTCGAATTTTAATTCAAGGGCAAATCAAAATTGGAATATACTGGATTCTCTTTTTATCATTTCTTGTTGCTATTTTCAACACTTCCTCTCAACAAGAAAGGAATTCAACTCGATACCAATCCTGAACATTTGGAATGTTCTTCATGCAACACTTCTCTCTAGTGTTGTAGCTCTAGTAACTCCAGAAACAAAAAAACATCCAACCTGAATTAGTATGATGCATCTGTCATCAAAGTCTTTGACTGCTATTGCCTCTGTCAACTGAAAACTTTCCGCTTCTATTGACTCAGCCTTTCTGCACTGTTTTCAATCCTTCTCTGTGCTCTTAAGTATCTGACTGATATAGCCTTTGTCACTTTGATCTCTGATTGCATTAATCCCACTGATTCCTCCCGCTACTATGTACTTTGGGCTCCTGTAGCAAGGTACAATCCATGATATAAAATGGTGCAAATACATGCCAATAGAAGTGTAGATGAATGTAGAGTGACGCAGAGGTAGCATTGAAGGAAACAAGGACTGTAGACGTGGAAGGCATAAGGAATCGAAAGGCTAAAATATTGGTAATGTAGAGCCTTCCAAGTGGGTAAAAGTGCATTATAGAATCTGCAAAATGTCATATTTCTATCACCGAACTAAAAATTAGAAACACATTACTTTGACTAGCTTAAATAAATAAATATTTACTCTCTAAACAAATAACAAACATAGAAAATCCAATAATTATTCTTGAAACCCTTTATTGGGAAAATTAACGCCTAATAGATACAAATAAAAAACATAGGAAATCCAATATTTACTCTTGAAATCCTTTATTGGGAAAATCAATGCTAAATAGATACCTATTATTTCCTTGGCTACTTGGCCAATCTAGCCGCATTTATACCAAATCTTACTCTATGTTCCAACTTCAATCTCTTCCAAAAGCCACTTCACATACGAGCTCTACACTAAACCATAGATACATATATAGAAAATTGTAAACTTCCAATCACAAAAAAGTATTTATTTTCATCTCTATGTTATTCAACCCTTCAACAAGTTTTCTATATTGAGAATGCAAATACAACACTCTCACCAAGTACAACACTCCACCATCTATGATAAGATTGGTCCACACGCAGGAGCAAGAGAGCATGGCTCATAATAGCTGTCAACTTATACCACACAATGCTATCCCTTGAACATACACATGCATATTGAACATTTTATCTTGACCTTTCATCAGTACATCTCTGATAAGTTTGATCAACACACGGAAGCTTACACCACACAATGCTATCATTTGATAGCGAAATATATATTGAACATGTTCTCTTAAAAATAACATATAGAGAGAAATAAGCTAGTGGTAGTGCTGCCACGACACATATAAACAGACCATGGTATAACATAAAAATACTCAATACTCTGTGGCACACCACAAAATAATAATGGCTTGCTGAAAAAGAATGAGTGAGTGAGATGGTAAGGTATGGCAATGAAGCTAGAGATGATAGGGGAAACTTCCAAATATCTGTACTAAAGGTAACACAAATTTTGGAATATACATTTGACCACTAAAAAGGTATATAGAAAACCTATGTCAAATGTATTGAAAAACAGATTTGTGAGTTTAAGGACGAGAAATGCCAAAAAATACAACTTCAAAACATCCATCTTAAGCGAGGTCAACTTTTAAAGAAATTCATTTAATCATTGAAAACGGTATAGGAAAAAGATATATAGTTTATTGAAAAACAAACTTTTAAATTCATATTTTGCAAGAGATTACCATAAGTTGCAAAGTTAAATTCCTCCCCAACACCCCTCACCCCACCCCAACACTTATAAGCTTTGGCCCTCTAGTGAATGTGTTTTCCTGAAGTCATTTGAGGTCAATAGAGAAGAGGGAATTTCTTAATGATGTACTTCATGTTTGGTAAATATTCTAGAATCTAAAATCTAATTTTCAAAGATCTTAAGCCACAAGTTAATTTGGAAAAAAATGGATTCTACCTCCCACTATTGGTTAAAATGTTCATCAATATTATAAAACTTGTCTTCTAAGTTTCCTAAAACTTATCCAAAATATTTTGCCTCATCATGCAACATCTGTCTCATAGTCAAACCTTTTCACTAGATGGTGATTGAAGAAATTTTAAACTGGAATATGATGATTTTTAACCACAATCCAGAGGGTAGAATAATTTTTTTACCATTCAATTTGTAAAAGAGATGGTTGAATGTTTTTCCCTTATTCTCATTTTAAATTTTATGAGGAAAATTGTGAAGCACTATTGTGACTTGAAGTTCCTTTTTGGAATCATTTACCTTTTTTATAGCTATTTATAAGACTAATTTCCCAAGTCCATACTGAATTTCAAGTCAAAGACAAGTCATGATCCAAAAAATTCAAAATAACTCAGAGGAAATTCATACTTGCATACACCAAATTTGACTAAGGTTAGATGAGTTTGATTCAATGGCAGTATGACTCACTAACCTACCTATAATAACCATAAATTGCATCATTTTGTCCAGAAGATGTGTGAAGATTTTCCTAGGCCTCCTCAACTTCTTAACTCATTTGCCTTTCCAAGCTCTTCCCTGAGTAGAGTTTGGTAACAAAAGTTGACACACCCTAACCAAGGGAACCCACCTTCATTTAATGGATACCTTTCATATACCATCTGAAGCACCACCGTTTTGAGAAGGCACTTATTTTGGGTTCATCAGATCTATAAATATATTATAAGTAGAATTTTTCTAATAGATAAACCTTGTCTTGATGCGGTTGAAGGCGGCTCATCGCAAGTAATCAAATGGATTTTTTGTTTTTCATTTATAAAAATAGGCATTTATTGTATTTCATAATTTGTGGGATGGAATTGATTGTTGGGCGGGGATACTGACTTGGATGCTCAGCTCTGATACTTGGCTTTGACACTTATATTTGGTACCCTCTACTTGGCTACATAAATAAAGGATTAGGTGACATTTAGAGGGTGTTTCAAATGGTGAAATGTTTCCATAGAAGGGAAACCAAAAAATCCACCAAAATATTATGGGTGTTATTGAGAATTATTGGACTTTTTGTTTTCCTAGGATTTACTTTCTATTAAGGTTCTGATATTGCACCAAGAGTCACATTCCACAATCCATGCGAGGGAGGGGAGAAGACCATCAATTCTTTGTAGTGTGTGGGCCCTTGTATGCATTTCTTAAAAATCTAAATAAATAAAACAGTGGCAGGCGGAAATACATGATTGGTACTACTACGACCTAAATTAATGAAATCTTGAATTTCATTTAGATATGACTTATATTCATTACAAATGAACGTGGAATGAAATAAAATTTTGAAAGCTTAGTTCCATAAAACAATCAATGCAGAGAAGAACATGAAGTTTGGGTGGAGTGATGAACTAAGATTTATCTGAAGAAAAGTGAATCTCTTTCTATTACGACCAAATTTCCCAACATGTAATTGAACCTAGCAAAGGATTCACTTTTGTGAAGTTTTATTAATAGTGTTAACATTGTTTGAATCATTCTACAAATTATTTATGGTATGTCAATAAAATTTATGGTTTATAAGGAATTCCAAAAGTAGCCCACTGGTAGTTCTCCAGGGTCAACAACAAACTACCATATAACTGATATTGAAGCTGGAAAAGCTCTGATCCCATGGTCTCCATTTGCAGTATCAATAGTTCCTTGTGATAAGGATTGAAATGACAATTAATGCCAATGAGCTTGGCAGTATAGAAATTTGAGGAATTTGATAACAGTTGGTGTATAACAGATCTAGGGTTAAGATGGAACTATGTTAGTATAGAGCCGCACTCAAATGTCGATCTTGTTGGGAGGTAGATTAATGAATAAAACTACAAGAAGCTCTTACAAAGACCATAATTTGCTGGTAGCAGTAGGAAGAAATTTTGACCTATCTTGACCTGGCATGGTAGTTAGATCATGAATTTGAATTTGTTTTGTTTTCCCCCTTTAAAAAGGATATTTATCATAAACTGTTGTTCTAGACTTGTGCATATCATTTATTTATTTTCTCTTAAAATCTCAAATAATGAAACAAGCCTACCTATGATCACAATCTCAATAGACGGTCTCAAAACCATATTAGATATAGTAAATTCTACTAATTTATGCCAAATAAATTTTATTTCCTATACATATCAACATATGCATCATCAGTCAGGGATTCCCATGTGAGCTATTGTTGCATTAAGATTCATGCATCAACAAAAGGAACGTATTTTATTCCTAGAATAAATAAATTTAAGTGTGTTAAGGCTTTGTTGAATATAAGCCATAATGGCTATTAATAAAAGTTTTGTGAGTTGAAACATGTAAGGAATCTAACATGAATGCACGTGGTAGCTACAACAAAAGAGAAATTAACACCATCCCTGGCCTATTCACTTACATTTATGTATTTCTCTTGAAACTAGCCTTGCAAAGTATTCTATGGGTTGATCCCCTGTATTTGAAATCCTAGACTTTGCATGGTCTGCATGACATGATCACCTTGGAGTTCACATTGATGTATCCTATCACCGTCCATAACTTTTTGAGGTTGACTAAGGGTGAGATCTCTTTGAAACATTGCTTGTTGATTGGTGGGCTACATACCTGGGAGCCTTGGAAGCTAGTTGTCAATTTCCATCCTCTGATAAACTAAAGGTTGTGGAAAACTGTGATTATTCACGTAGATGTTCAATTTTGTAGCTCCATCGAAACTTGGTACTTGGCTTGTCTGATTCTGTTCAAAGTCCATTGGATGAGAAATACCTTTCACTTCTTGCGAAGTTGATTTCTGTAAAGATATATCTGAGGCATTACCTCCATGAGAAAGTCATTGTTGTTGTAAGCTAATTTCTTGTCCATTAGTAGAATGAGCCTAATTTTGAAACCCAAATTGCTGAGAAACACCTAGTAGTACTTGGCCATATTTCTTGCTAAAAAAATTTGGCTTCCTCGATTCTGATTGAAAGCCTTGTTGCTGCCCACATAGTGTAGACTGATTATTCTCTCCTCGAGACATCATGTCTCAATTATTCTGTTGTGGCATCCCAAATATTTCATGAGAATTTTGGTAACTGCCCCATATGTGTTTATCATAGCCATATTGCTGGATTCTACTATTCTCTATGTTACTGGCCCGCGAGAGATGTACTTGGCTAACAAAACATTGGCACTGACTAGGGGAAGAACTTTGGAATTCCTATCAATAAATTTGAGCACTTGGTGTGGTATTTCTAGACCACTCATTGGAAGACATCAAAATATGATTACACTGAACAACCTATGGCTAAGGAGGCATCGCTGCACTCAACACCATGCCCACATTCATCGAATTATGTGAAGTGGATTCAAGAAGAGGCGACAACTAGGAATTTATATTCGAAGATACATATGGGTTCAAGATACCGAGATCCATAGAAGATGATGGACTTGTTGGAAATATTAATCCCAATCACCACATTTAACACAACACCATCCATATTTGTCAGATGAATTTTGTAGGTTGTGATTTTGTTTGTAGGTGGAAGGACTGAAAGTCTCAGTAGAATTATATCTATGACCATTCTGCAACAACAATAACGAGTTTAAGGAATTTAATGAATTTTGGTAAATATGTATGGGCAACATTCACTCCGCGGCTGTTACCCACACTCCACAACACCTGCAAGTTTAGAAAACCATTTATTATGTAAAATCGCCCATGCTGTGTATTAATGTTTTCTCTGTCACGAATTAATGAGTCAAATGTATATTTTTTATAAATATGAATGTAAAATTCATTTGCAAGGTTGAGCAAGAGAGAGGGTGAAAGTCTTAGAGGAGAAGAGAAAATCATGGAGAGAATTTTGGTGGGTGCGTGAAAACAACAGTTACTGTGTTTTACTGTGTGTTACTCCACAACCCTGATGAAGTGTAAATCACAGTAAGATATTTCTTTTTTTACTTGGAGAAACAACCTCCAATTTATCATGCGAACATATTTTCCTATGTTTTGAAATATAATCAAAAGTATGTTATTTTGCAATGTGGTCTTAAACTTTCACAAGTAGATTTAACGCAACCATTTTTCTTTTACTCAGTAGATTTAACACAACCATTTTTCTTTTACTCAGTTTTTTTGCCGTGAGTTCTGTGTTTTAATTAAGCCTCTATGTAGATGAAATTTCCTTTCCGCAACTGAACGCTTGCCTTACCGCAATTGATTTCTGAGCCAGACTCCTCTCCTCTGCCCCTGTGAAATTTCCTTACATGGTATCAGAGCGGGTTAAAATTTGTTAGTGTAAAAACAAGTGTTTTCTACTAGTAGTTAAAAATTGTTTTGAGAGAAGATTTTTGAAGTGTATTTACCAGCAGGTAGAAAGTTTCTTTTCACTCAGAAATGGAAAAATCAAGCACAAGATTGATTTAATCCTCAGATACCTTAGTTTAATGGAAAAAATTATGATTATTGGGCTATTACAATGAGATAACTATTTTTGTCTCAAGACATTTGGGATTTGGTGGAGAATCATTTTCAAGAACTAGCAGATGTAGCAACATACAATGCCTTGTCTCAAGAAGAAAGGGATTTGTTGAGGGACAACAAGAAGAAGGATGCAAAAGCCATCTTCTACATTTTTCAAGCAATTCATGAAAGTATTTTCCCAAGGGTTGCAGCAACAACGAAGTCCAAGCAAGCATGGGACACCCTCCAGAAAACCTACCAAGGCATGGAAAAAGTGAAGACATCAAAGCTAAAAATGATAAGGAGAGACTTTGAGACACTTTGTATGAAAGAGTATGAGAATGTAGACTCATTTTTACACATGTAATTGGTATGGTTAATCAAATCAGGTCTCATGGTGAGACACTTGAGGAAAGGAGAATAGTTGAGAAAGTTTTGAGAAGTTTGCCGACAAGGTTTGATGCCATCGTTGTGGCCATAGAAGAGACAAAGGATCTCTCATAGTTCTCGGTGGGAGAGCTTCATGCATCATTGATTTCTCATTAACATAGGCTGAATAGAGAAACAAGCTCCTGATTGGAGTATGCCTTCAAGACAAAAGTTTCATTTGTTCAAGGTTGAGGAAGAGGAAGAAGCTTACACAGAGGTGGAAGAAGAAGCCCTTAAAGCTCAAGTGGAAGGGATATAAATAAAAATCCAAGTCAAGGCCTAAGCCAAAATCAAGCACAAGGTCAGAGGTATGATAAATCTCAAGTCTAATGTCATTACTGTAAGAAGTATGGTCATTATGCAAATGGATGTAGAAAGAAGCAATATGACATTAGTAACAAAGCAAGTGTAAATTTCACAAAGAAAAATCATAACCATGATAACATGTTTTTAGCTTGTAATGTAGCATAAGAAAAACAAAGTGATATATGGTATCTAGATTCAGGGTGTAGCAACCACATGTCAGGGAACATAGAAATGTTTTCCAATCTAGATGAACGTGTGAAATCTGAAGTGACATTAGGGACTAATAACAAAGTCTCTGTCATGGGAAAAGGAATAGTTAATATCCTAACAAAGAAGGGGGAGAAAAATTACATCTCAAATGTTTACCTTGTCCCTGGTTTGAAGCATAACCTCATAAGAATTGGACAACTCATGCAAAAGGGCTACAATGTCTTTTTCAAGAATGATGAGTGCAAAATTTTGGATAAGCCTCCATGAAGACAACTGATTGCAAAGGTTCATATGACAAACAATAGAATGTTTCCCCTAAATATAAGATTAGATTTGAATGAAGAAGGTGCACAAGGACAACTATCAATGAACTCACAAGAGGATGGAAGAAAAGATGCAACTATCACAAAAGTAAACTTTCAAGCAGAGGTCAAAAATGAAAATTGGTTATGGCATTTGAGATTTGGACATCTCAACTTTGGAGGTTTGAATTTGCTACATAGAAAAGGCATGGTGAAGGGATTGCCACTCATAGAAAAACTTGACAACCTATGTCAAGGATGCATTTTGGGTAAGCAATAAAAAGAGACATTTCCAGCAGGAAAGTCAGTAAGGGAAAAGGAACCTTTGGAGATTTTCCACTCAGATTTATGTGGACCAATGTAGACACCATCAATTGTTTCCAACCACTATGTATTGACCTTCATGGATGACTACACAAGGAAGACATGGGTCTATCTCCTAAAATAGAAAAGTGAAGTGTTTGAGTGCTTTCATCAATACAAATCTCTTGTTGAGAAGAAAAGTGGACACTACATCAAAGTCCTTAAGACTGACATACATCAAAGTCCTTAAGACTGACAAAGGTGGTGAATACATCTCAAATTATTTCCTACATTTTTGTAGGTAGCATGGAATTCACAAGCAATTTACAACAAGGTATACACATCAGCAAAATGGTGTAGTAGAAAAGAAGAATAAGACTATTATGGAAATGACAAGGAGTATGTTGATGGAAAAGCATTTGCCAAATGATTATTGGGTTGAAGCTATCACTTGTGCAACATAGATCATGAATAGATGTCCAACCAAAAGCATCCAAAATGTGGTTCCTGAGGAGGCTTGGAGTGGAAAAAAGCATAGTGTCACTCACATGAAAGTCTTTGGATGTGTGGTGTATGCACATGTCCTAGATGAGTTGAGGAAGAAGTTGGACAACAAGGGGGAGAAATGCATATATGTTGGATATAGTGATGAATCCAAGGCATACAAGCTCTACAATCCCTCAACCAAGAAATTCATAATCAACATAGATGTGCAGTTCATAGAAGAGGAAGCATGGGACAGAAGTTTAGAGAAGACAGTCAATGTGAAAGCATGTATACCACATGAGGACAAAGAGGAATTAACAACAACAAGTAATTCCTCAACAATGACTCCCTCTACTCCTATTTAAGCGCAACAATGCAGGAAACAAAAAAAACCATTAACAAATAATAGGACAATGTCACACAGTGAAGCAAGTGCTTCTTGAAGCATGCCGCAAAGAGCAACACCAAGTGACATATCAAGCCCATCTTCAGCAAGCACAAGAAGACCAAATCTCAGAAATTGAGAAAGAAGAAGTTGATAGTAGCATTAGTTTGAATTCCTTATTTGCATTATTTTGTCATGTGGATGACCCAATCCATTTTGAGGATGCAGTCAAAGAAGAAAAATGGGTTGCAACAATGGAGGAAGAAATATAAGCAATATAAAAGAATGACACACGAGAGTTAGTGAACCTTCCACAAGGAAAATAAGTCATTGGAGTGAAGTGGGTCTATAAGACCAAAAGAAATGTCGATGGTAAGATTGAGACGCACAAAGCAAGGCTAGTTTTCAAAGGATACAAGAAGCAACATCGAAAAGATTATTCAGAGACGTTTGCGCCAGTCACGAGGATGGAGACAATACGAATAGTTGTGGAAATTGTCACACAACATAAATGGAAAGTGTATTAAATGGATGTAAAATTAGTGTTCTTGAATGGAGTGTTGAAAGAGGAAGTGTAAGTTGCACAACCACCTGGTTATGAGATAGAAGGCCAAGAAGACAAAGTGTATTGGTTGAGGCAATCTCTTTATGGGTTGAAGCAAGCACCGTGTGCATGATATAGTGGGATAGAGGCTTACTTGTTGGACAATCGTTTCGAAAAATCTGACGCTAAGCCTACTCTCTACATCAAAGAGAGTGATGGTAAGATTCTCATTGTTGTCTTATATGTAGATGATTTTATTTTTATAGGCAGTGATGATTTCCTCATCATTGATTTCAAAGAACTCATGAAAAGTAAATTTGAAAAGATTGACTTGTGGGTTCTAAGATATTTTTTGGGCATAGAAGTGAAGCAAATAGAAAATGGGATTTTTATCTCTCAAGAAAAATATGTGGTAGACATTTTGGAGATGTTTAAAATGTAGATCCCACACCAACTCCAACTGCCATGGGGTTGAAGTTGAGCAAAGAAGATTGCAGCAACAATGTCAATCTGACATTATACAAAAGTATGATAGGCAACTTGATGTATTTGACCGCCACTAGGCCAGATATAATGTATGCAGTGAGTTTGGTGTCGAGGTTCATGGAGACACCCAAGGAAACACATTGGAAAGCAATGAAAATGATTCTAAGGTATGTCAATGGGACAAAACAATATGGTATTTTGTACACCGCAACAAATGATTTCAGGCTAGTTGGTTACACTGATAGTGATTGGGCAGGAAGTGTCGATGACAGAAAGAGCATGTTAGGATATGTTTTTCATTTAGGTTCTGGAACCATTTCATGGGCCCCCAAGAAGTAGGAAATAGTGTCACTATCAACAGCAGAAGCTGAATATGTCGCCGTAACAACAATAATGTGTCAAGCAGTTTGGATGAGAACGATGTTGAGGGATCTTCACCATGAACAAGAGGGAATGACAACTATTTTTTGTGACAACACTTCCGCAATTTCATTGTCAAAGGATTATGTCTTTCACAATAGGACCAAGCATATTGATGCTAAATATATTTTTATTAGAGAGTTGAATAACAATGATGAAATTTTTTTGCAGCACTGCAGGTCATAGGAACAATTTGTTGATATTTTCACAAAGCCATTGGCAAGTGAAAGTTTTGTTTATCTTAGAGACTGTTTGGGAATTTTCAATGGTGAAAGTTGTGATTAAGGGAGAGTGTTGGAAATATTAATCCTAACCAGTGCGTTTAACACACTGACAACAACCATACTTGTCAGATGAATTTTGCAGGTTGCGATTTTGTTTACAAGTGGAAGGACTAAAAGTCTAAGCAGAAGTACATCGCTGACCATTCTGCAACACAACAAAGAGTTTAAGGAATTTAATGAATTTTGGTAAATATGTATGGGCAAGCATTCACTTTGCGAATGTTACCCACACTCCACAACATATCTATGTTCAGAAGACCATTTATTATGTAAAATCGCCCATGATGTGTATTAATGTTTTCTCTGACATGAATTAATGAGTCAAATGCATGTTTTGTATCATTTGCAGGTTGAGCCAGAGAGAGGCTGAAAGTCTGAGAGGAGAAAAGAAAATCATGGAGTGAATTTTGGTGGGCGTGTGGAAACAAAAGTTACTGTGTTTTACTATGTGTGTTACTCCACAACCCTAGTGAAGCAGTAACATATTTCTTGTTTTACTTGGAGCAAAAACCTCCAATTTGTCACGTGAATGTGTTTTCCTATGTTTTGAAATATAATCAAAGGTATGTTATGTTGCGATGTGGTCTTAAACTTTCACAAGTATATTGAACTTGTTTTACTTGGAGCAGCAACCTCGAACTTATTATGTGAATGCATTTTCCTATGTTTTGAAATATAATCAAAAGTATGTTACATTGCGATGTGGTCTTAAAATTTCACAAGTAGATTTACCACAAACATTTTGATTTTACTCTGTTTATTTTGGTGGGGGCTTGAGATCTTTCTTGTTTTACTTGGAGAAACAACCTCCACTTTATCATGTGAATGTATTCTCCTACATTTTGAAATATAATAAAAGTATGTTATGCTCTGATGTGGTCTTATACTTTCACAAGTAGATTTACCGCAACCATTTTGACTTTACTCTGTTTATTTTGGTGGGTGCATGAAAACAATAGTTCCTATGTTTTACTGTGTGTTACTCCACAACCGCGGTGAAGCACAAATTGCAGTAAGATCTTTCTTGTTTTACTTTGAGCAACAACCTCCAATTTATCATGTGAATGTATTTTCCTATGTTTTGAAATATAATCAAAAGTATGTTATGTTGCGATGTGGTCTTAAACTTTCACAAGTAGATTTACCGCAACCGTTTTGATTTTACTCTGTTTTTTTTATTGTGAGTTCTGTCTTTTAATTAAGCCTCTGTGTAGTTGTGATTTTATTTCTGCAACTAAAGGCTTGCCTTGCCGCCACTGATTTCTGAGCTAGACTCCTCTCCTCTACCCCTATGAAATTTTCTAACAAAACTAGGTTTCAAATCAAGCATCAAGAAGCTATCATTGCTCATAGCCATATGGGGGTTGAATTGTAGGAAACATTTTTTCGAAGCTACAACATATTCAATAATGCAATTTCATTGAACCCCTCCACCTTTAAAAGATATGCTCCAAATTGGAAAAAAAACAAACAAAATCCACCAAATCAAGTGCTCTAAAATCTCATCTTCTGCCTCATCACACTACGGAAGTCTCCCTTCCCCAAACTCTAGCAAGATCAAATCTCCAAATTTGTCCTCAATTTGTAACCGAAACCCCTATGCCCTTCATTAATTAAACAAAAAACATGGAGGCTAACCCTTCATGCAAATAATTTACTGAAATCCATAAGTTTCACTACTAATTGCAACTTTGATCGAAAGGAAAGCAAATGCGCATGGTTTTAGAGACAAGGCACTCACACTGGGGATGTTGTTGCTAAGCCCGATGTCAAGAGTTTGAAACCCCACGAAACGTCTTAGGCCCAGAAACAACATGCCAGACTCTAAAACTTTTTAAGTCATAAAAGCTCTGGCGTTCACATTAAACACAAGCATTTCAGAAAATTTCAAAACCTGCCCTCAAAAGGGAGCCAATTATAGGGATACAAAAGCCATTAATCACTTGATTAATTTGTCCCCTGGCTGCACTCCACCACCTCTTCCTCATCCTTCTCAGCCCCTGCCTCCCTCCAACAAACAAAACTATCGGCCGAGCTTTCACGAAAAATCTTGTTAATTTATTTTTTATATAATGGAATCTTGGTCATTGGACTAAAATGCCAGTGGTCAATCTATTGGAAGAAATCATTGCAGCTTCCCCTCTCGAACCCCACAGCCCTTTGGCATACCTCTCCCGTCTCACTGATGCAACGTGTCTATTGAGCATGTTGTTCGGGTAGCCATCTCCTGTTTGGAGTTATGAAGATGAATATCAGATCGCTTATAGTAATGGGTCTTTGGGACATATTTGTAATATCCCTTTTTGGACCTTAATGTGGCCTTTCTTTTCTTTTTGTCAAATTTGGTTGTCTGTTTCTTTGCCCTTTTTGCCTGCGTTCTGGCTTTTCTTCTTTTGACCAAAGGATCATCAATACTTAAGCCATATTTGCTACATATAGATTTGCTATTAGGCAATCTTGACAGTTTTTATAAAGACTTATTTACTTTAAAACTTATACATAAACTAACCAGAACTTTAGTAATGATGGAATATATTTCTCCCCAAGTAAATGACTCAAATGGAAACTGGAAAACTTCTTGCAATCTGATAAAATCTACAAATCTAGAAGGCAAGGATGCAAGATAGACTTGTTTCCAGAGAAGGTTTTTGGAGTCCTTTACTTCATAGATGAGTTGCATCTAATCTCTATGAAAATATTCATATTGAGACATTTTATTGCACTTGAGATTCATCAAAATTACTTCATGCTTGTCTGCAATTTCTATTTTTGATCCACATCAATGTTCCAATATCATGGAGGTGAGGGATCCAATCATGTTATTTTGAGGTGTACCATTAAAGTTGTGGATTATATCTCCAGCTTCATCTTTGAGCAGTTCTGCTTCCATTTTGCTACTAAGGCTGGTGATGACTTAGTTTCCCACCAACGTAGATGAGTTCCAGTGAAACATTGAATAATAGTTTTGCAAGCTTCGACTTTGTTTTTCCCTCTAAGACACATAAGCTTGTACTCAGTAAACGTCATATCTATCATTTGTCTGATTTTCCCCACACTTAGATTATCAATATTCCATTCTCTATGAGAGTCTGGAAAGAAAGTGTGTGTTTCTAGAATTTTTCCTTTTCCACTAAGATCAGGAGCAGAGTATCTACTAAACTGATTCTTAAGTGCTCCATATATTGGAAGTATTTGTGAATCTAGCTCTTTTTCAGGTTCCTTAAATAAGGAAGCTAAAAAATCTGTTATGAAGATTCAACTTTTTCTCTGGAGGACTTTGGTGAAGACTGGGAGACTTATTTTGGAAGAAGATGGGGAAATCTGTCAACTAGCTTGACAGGATTTTGAATTTGAAAATTCCTTTTGCGCAAAAAGGAGGCAGGAACTAGCTTATCTGATTTGGGTACATATATCTTGTCAACCTTTTTAGCGAGGCCTGTTATGAGTCCTTTTGTAGGACCCATTTGATCTACAATTTTTTCTTCTACTTCTTCTAGCTTATTCAATGATTCTCTGACATAGATTTTTACAATTGAAGAAGTATATTGTACATCATTCAAACAATTATTTAAAATATTGACTGATACTTGGAGATTATCAAACTGTTCTTTTACAACAGAAGACTTTGTAGAATTTATTTCCAACCTTTTGATGGCTGTGTTAGTCTAGTTTAACTGTTCACTAGCCTTTTGTATCCTACCATCAATTCCTAATGCATTTTCATCCTTCAAGACTAAAGGTATAGCTTTTGCTGAATTTTGACCTTCTCCTAGGATGATTCCTTTGTAGGGTGGAAATGTGGAAGGGGTTCCAATTTTACTTCCATCTAGTGCAGACCATGAATGCTGTGTTGAAGATGTCGCGTCAGTCATCAGAATACTTTCTGACTGGTGTATGTTTTTCCAAACATAAAAAGATATCCAAGAATTTGTCTTCTGCATAAAATTTTTCCATTCTTAGGACATATTAATTTTTTCTTCAATTGAATAGGTGAGGCCAAAATGTTCTGCCTCTGGATGGGTATAGATATCCCAATTTAACATTTCTTTCATCCATTGGGGATCTGTCTTGTACTTTTTACAACCATCCATTAATGTGAAAGACTTATGCGTTTCTGGGACATATGGCTTTTTACAATCATCCAGAACGGGGCAGAATCTCGATGGAGGAATCAAATCATTCATTTGTTCCAAATAGCCTAAACCATATCTTGGCTTTGGAGGCCTCATTCGGCTGAACATTTCTGTTAGCCTGGGATTTTATTTTTCCAAAGATGGTAACAAATGCATCATCATAACATGATCAGATTCATGTGGAAAGGGAATATCTAAACATTTTGGGTTTGGACAAGGATTTATAGATGTAGAAGCTAGGGCTTCACCTGTCCTGGGATGATGGTTGGCATGAATGACAAATTCTGCAAGTTGACTCAAATTTACTGGTATATTGCACTCAGGGCAAATAACTTCAATAGAGTTAAAGTTAACAATTTGGGCAAATTCAAACAAAGAAATATGTTTACAAGGATTTGAAACAAGACTAGAACAAGCAGTGTCAACTTCAAGAGGATCTTTATACAAAGGGGAACTTCTGCAAGCTTGGTCAATTCTTCTTCTATCTATGGGAGATCTTCAGGGAAAAGACAGAATAGTAGAACATTGTTCTTCGGGGATATTTGCAGAAGTAATATTTTTCATACTCAAAGGTTTGGGAGTTGATACAACCCAGTGTTTAGGGAAAGTGAGGTCCTCCCATCTGATAGTTTGATGTTCTACTTTCTAATTTTTTGAATAAGTTAGAACCACAAAACTTGACTTTGAATCTTTACTGGGTGCATGGAGGACTATAGGATAGAAAGTATTGGTATGGTGAAAACATCCTCTAGTTTGAATGGAAACATTATGTCTTTTCTTTGACATATCAAATCCAATAGTCTAGATCTGTAGTTGGAGAATATTATCGATTGTTTCGTCAAAGACATATACGGAAAAGTTTGGATAACAATTGAAATACACTGGGCCATTTGACAGGGGAGCAACTGTTCCTCCAATCAAAGAATCAGTATACTTATTATGTGTAAGATCTCTGACAGTGGCTGGTACAAAGGTATTTAGCGCTTGGTGTGTCAAAGCATTTATGCCGATTTTGATACATCCCAAATGCAAGTACTGAGTTTTTAATCGTTTGGCTTCGGCTTGAAGTTGTTTAGAATTTAGAAGGGGAATGGACTGGACACATTCTGAATTTTCGTGGATTTGACTAATAGATTCTTTAATAGAAATTCTAGTAGAGGCTTTTAAATGGAACAGTAAGATCTGAATATACATGAGAAGCATCAATACTAGGGAGTTTCCATCTAGCAGATGGTTGTGATTCTTCATATTCTAATTCGGTAGAATTAACCACATGACTAGAAGCAGATGCAAATATATCCCTAAGAGGATTTTTTCAACTTTATCTCTCTTATCTAAATCTCGAAAAGAAACAGATCTTCTGGCTGGATCCATTATAAAGAGTGATGTATTTGAGTACTAACCTTCACGAACCAGACAAACTTGACTCTGATACCAATTTCTAGCAGGGGCTTCACTGAAGCTTGCAACAACAAACAGGCCTTGTCGAATCTCTTCTCTGTATTCACTTATCCTTCTTTACACGAACCCATACACGAACCTACTCAGGTATTTCACGCACTAGCAACCTTTCTTTACGGCTTCCTTCGCCTTCTTACGGTCTTGGCGTCCTCTACCTTTTGGCGAACCTCAAGTAAAAATAACTGAGACAGATACTACCTCGACAAACATTTGATGCATATAACGAGTACTCATATTGTGGAAAAACAACACTCTTTTTATTTCATTCAAAAAGGATTTTTACAAGATTGACTGTGTTCCCCTATAATAGAGAATACACACAAACCACACACGACCTTCTATAGATCTAGCCACTTTAGGTTGTTATCTATGCCAAACACATAGATACGCAGGCTTCTCAGATATCCTAATACTTTTTAGAGGTCTCTTTGTGATGCAATCAGATTAGACATACATCCGCAGTTGTAGAGCAGGAAGGAAAAACTCCAGACACACTATCACCCAAAATTTTCACTCCAACTCCGAATGCCTTGAATGAGCCTTACTTCTTTCTTACATAGGAAAAGGAGGGGACAAACATCCGACAATTGGATAGACAAATTTAGTACTATCATTTCGTCAGTCGAGGAGATGTGGCTCAAAGTGCACTAAAAGTGGGAGAAATGCTCCAAGTCCCGTGACTGAAGAATATTCGTACTAAGTTACACTGTATAAGATTGAATAGATTCTACAGAAAAAAACTTTACAGAGTGGATGCTTTTGAACAAAAAAAAACCCACAAGAAAATTGATCACAATTTGTCTTGTGACTAGACATCATTATTACACTGTGGAGACTTTAAGGACAAGTTCACGAAAACCATTCTTTAAGTGGGGTCATCGAAAACTGTAATTCTAGGAAAACGAAATTTCTTATATAGATGTTCATCCCATGCTTTTGTATATATTCTTCTGACTATCATGGGCTTATTTAATACAATATGATGTTTTATTTTAGTCAGAGCTAGCCATTCATAATGTCTACTCATGTATTGATCTAAGATTTCACACTTAGAGAGATGATGAAGATCCTTGACAGTCTTACATGGAGTATGAAAACAATCAAAATCATTATTTTCAAAACACAGGTTGCGCTGCATCCTAGAGTAAGATTCATAATAGATAGGATCAATGGTTGTTTTGTTGACACCGTAGTTGATCCACCAATCCTGCAGTCAATCACACTGCTGATTTCTCTGTATAGCTCTGTTGATCCAAATATAATTTTGTATAATGGGTTTCATTCTTTCCATCAACATTTGATATATCCCACCATAGTTTCTTGTATCCTGCAAAATAATAGATATTGTTAGCAAATATCAGATTTGGATCATTTCTAGGCCATAGAGCTGCATTATTCGTCATGATAGGCCAATGAGTATTCTGGTTCGATTTATACAGAAATATTTATGATAGACTCTGCTTCTATGTCCTCCTTCTGACCAAATCATGGTGAGGTCATGAAAATCACTCCTCAAGGATTCTTCTGCTTGATATGCTGCTGCCATGCTTCTTGAATAAACCATGTCATGGATCCACCTGCTTCCTTTTGGATAAATTTTTCATTCAGGAACTAGATGTAGGTGTGGGCCTGAAGATTTGCATCTAGAACTTTGGTGTTTCTCAATTGCCAAGTTGGTTTCCAATTTTCTCGATATTCATACCAACTTTGATTTTCAGGAATGGACCTTAAGACTTCTTGTTGTTGGTTTGGATCCAATTCTGTAACGATTATCATAGCATGATCCTGTTGCTGGATAAATTCTCTGTTAAGGAAATCAGGAAAACAATTTGCTGCTCCTTTGATATGTTCTACTTCAAAATCAAATTTGTAAACAGAGCCTTCCATTTGGAAAATTTTTCTTCACCAAGATTTTTGATATCTTTTTTCAGTACTCTCTTTAAGGCAGAAGCATATGTTTTTAACAGCAAATTCTTATTGACTAAATGGATTTCAAACTTGTCAATAGAGTTCCATGCAAAATTTACCTCTTTTTCAATTGTAGAATAGTTTCTTTCAATAGGGCTCCATGTCCCAGAGGTAAATTGGATTATCTGCTCCTCTCCATCCTTCTTCTGTTTGAGTATACCTCCCCATCCAATATCACTAGCATATGATTCAACAATTTTAAAATTCTTGTCATCAACAACATGTAAAATGGGAAGTGATTTTACCTTGGTCTTGATATTTCTTACATCATTGGTATGGGCATCAATCCAAGGTGAAGGATCTTTCTTCAATCTATGATTTAACAAATTTTGATATTTAGCACAATCCTGATAAAAATTGCTAACGTAGTTTAGACAACCAAGAAATCTCTGAAGCTGGGTCTTGTTTGTAATCACATCAGGAAAATTTTCAGCAAATTCAAGGGCATGCTTCTATAGGTATATCTGACCATTATGGATTGTATGACCTAGGAACTTGATAGAAGTTTGAAATAAGTCAATCTTCTTTTTGCTTAAGACTAGGCCATTTCTTTTAAGTACCTGGAGAAAGATCTGTATATGTTTGAAATGATCATGGATATTCTTTGAAAAGATGTGAATGTCATCTATGTATACTGGAAGCCAATCAAAATAGGGTTTAAAGATGGAATCATGACCTTCTGAACTTTTAATGGAGCATGTTTTAAACCAAATGGAATGACATTCCATTCGTAGTGTCCACCTGGTACACTGAACTTATCTTTTTCTGCAATGGCTACCTGCCAGAATCCTGACTTAAGATTGAACTTTGAGAAAACCTTTGCTCCTGCAATTCTGCCTAGAAGATCTCATCTGTGAGGTATTGGATAAGTATTATCTGCAAGAACAGAATCTAACGACTTGTAGTTTATGACCAGTTCGGGAATCCCTCTAATTTGTTTAGATCTTTTGTTGACATAGAAGCCATAGCAATTCCAAGGGCTATCAGATTCTCTGATCAACTTCTTATCCAACAACTGTTTTATTTCTTTTTCACAAAGATCTCTATATTCCTTGTTCATAGGAATAGCTCGGCTTTTGCAGGGTTTTCCCATATATCTAGCTTTGTAAGGCAATTCGACAGAATGTTGCTTTCTATGCCAGAAAGCATTCGGTTATTCTGAACAACATTATCCCTCAATCCTTTTTCTGAGATCAAAAATTTTCCTCTGGTTTGATGATCTTTTTATCTGTTCTTCCACCTGTATTTTGGATTTTAGATCTTTCAAATCCATCAGTTTGGATTCTGCTTTATTGAGTTCTTTCATGGCTTGGACCATGGTGGATACTCTAGGATTTGAGACATATGGCATTTCAATTCTTTTATGCCCACAGTCTGAAGTAGGAATAGAAATGAAGTATCCTGCTTTATTTCCCTTTAGTCTGATTGATCCATGAGGTTCTACTGCTGCCAAGAATACATTACCCAATATACGATCAACAAGGATGTCGGCTACTGTGAATTTCAGCTTTATGCAGTTTTCATCAAAGCATATGGAGGCCTTAGGGACTTCATACTTAAGAGTTTTATTTCCTAGTACAATCACTTTTCTATTCGCTGTAACCCAATATTTGGCTGAAATAACTTTAGTATTGAGAATATTTGCATCTACACCTGAGTCAGTAAATGCAGTCAGAGAAAATGTCTCATTTTGTATGCAAATATCTACATGGACATGGCGCTGTTGATATTCAACCATGAGGATTCTCATTTCTCTTAATCTTGTTGTGAGGTCTTTTTTACCTTCAATAATTTCAACTTTTGACTCACTGGAGACTGGTGCAGCGTGCCAAGTGTATGCATTTGTATTTGCAGACATATTTTGTGCTAGAGGTTGTTTTCCTTTCTCTAGCTATTCTATTTGGGACTTTAGAGTAGAGATTTCTGCTTTGAGATAATGAATTTCTCTAGCCAGTCTATTGAGCATGTCGTTCGGGTAGGTAGGTCTATTGCTACTACTCGGTTTTGACGTATGGCAGTCAAACATGAAAAATACCCTTTGGATTTGAGGGATTCTCTTGTGCTGAGAGCTCTCCGTCTTCAATTGTTGGGATTGCTCCATTGCCCCGTCGCGAGCATTTTTGACGCAGAGGGGTTCAACCAACAAGTCGTGAATCTCGTGTTCGAAAGAATTCATACTAAACAACTGTTGATTCTGGGTGAAAGGTTCGTCACATGCATCTTCATCGGAATCTTGTTGCCCGACATTGCTCGGTCATGTCGATGGAACCTGTGGAGCCAAATTTTCTCGGTTGCTATCATTGCCATGGTCCGACTCATTCACATCTCTTATGAAATATATATCATGGTCATAAAGAACAAAATCGATTGTGGCTCAGAGAATTCTCGTGCTGTCATCCAAGCATCCAAGGCGAAGTACCGGAGCCCCGACTGGGTGGTTTTCCCTGAAGCATTTGAAGAGAAAGTGGTGTGTTCATATATCATGGCGCGAAACATCATTTATCTGTAGTACTAGTATGACTTCATAAATTGGGAAGAAGTAATGGGAGGTGACACGGTTGACATTCGTTGAGGAGGTCTCAATAGTGTCGCCAACAAAAACCTCATAATAAAATCAAGAAACCTATTAGCATAAATATGGGTTTTGGTCATTCATGAACCAATGGGGATTGATACCTTGCAAACCAACCTAGAGGTGATGAGGGTTTTTCAAGAGGCATGGGCTGGGAAGACCAACCTGACCCCTCTAAGCCATAACTATAAATGATTCCTGAAATCCGAAGCTCCTTCACTCTCTTTGCCTTCACCCATGGATAGACCCCGATTC
>APFE030739727.1:9005-45897 GCA_000404065.3 Pinus taeda | reverse complement strand
AACTTTGTGTTTTGTTCTCCTTCCTTTAGCCACTGGATCCTTGATTTTTGTCTC
The DNA here is from genome assembly GCA_000404065.3 of Pinus taeda. NCBI lineage: Eukaryota > Viridiplantae > Streptophyta > Pinopsida > Pinales > Pinaceae > Pinus > Pinus taeda. Next base: position 45,843 of record APFE030739727.1, on the reverse strand, counting down.
CAGAGTGTTTCTTCCTGTTGACAACGGAGTTGCCATTGTTGCATCAGTGCTTTCTCCTGTTCCCTTGAGTCTTCACTGTTGTTCCCCGAAGTCCATTCCTCATGAATTTGATTTAACTTGCCTTCTATGATGGTTTTTTCCTGGAAGATGTTCCCAAATTCAGTTGCATTCCATTCTTTAATTTTGTTTTTGATGTGTTTTAATTTGCTTTGGAGCTTGAACATTTTGGTTCCTCTAATGTCCAATGGTTCACACCACCATTTCTCCAGCAATTGAACAAAGTTGGGGTGAGTCAACCAGAACTTTTCGAATCTGAAAGGCTTGTTTCTAGGGGTCCCTAGGAAGGCTGCCTCCAAATAGATTGGCCAGTGATCTGATCCTCCATAGGGAAGAATGTCAGAATCCACTGTTATTCCCTCAAGTAAAATGCTTTCAGAGATAAGAAATCTTTCCAAATGGGAGGCAATCATCTTTTCTCCTCCTCTTCTATTGTTCCAAGTGAAGGATCCATTTTTGGGTAGGATGTCTACTAGTTTGGCAGATTCAATGAATTCAGCAAAGAGTTATGCATCCTTATTGAGCTTTATGATTCCTCCTTTCTTCTCCAGGAGAGAGGTTATCATATTAAAATCCGTGCCCATGATTATCTTCGAGGTGGGATGTCTAAGCTTTAAACTCATAAGAGAACTAAAAAAGAAAAATTATCTTCTAACCTTTGTGGTCCATAAACATTTATGCATAAGTAAGTTTTAGAATTACCTATCATTTGAACTTCCGTGGCTATGAACGATCTGGTAGCTTCCATTGAGAGGATACCTACCACTCTGGTGTCCCAAAGAGTAGCTATGCCTCCTTCCCATCCTTGATTGGCTACTTCTATAAATTCTATAGGTTTGCCCAGCCTTTTGCTGATGTTCACCATGTGATTAGTGGCACATTTGGTTTCCTGTATGAACATAATATCCGGATTTTCTTTTTGGAAATTTCTCTTAAGAAATCTTTGTTTTTCTTGGCTACTGAGCCCTCTTCCATTCCATGAGTTGATTTTCATTTATAACTAGATATATTATTGGTAAGACGGGAAGGCATTTAGAGCTTTCATTTTCCCTGAATTTAACATTAAAATCCCCAAATCTTGCAATACCTCCCCATTTGTTCTTCAGCCTCTTTTCTTTCTTTGCTTCAAACCTGTTGGATTAAGAGAAATGCTCTTTGAATGATTTCCTATGCCTGTTGCTATACCTAATCTCCTATTTTTCCTGTCTAATTCCGCCTTTTGTCTTGCGATGAATAGATCACTGATCTTCCTTATTTCTTCTTTCGGAATGTTTTCTAGTCCTTGAGTTCTCCAATTTTCTTCCATGACTGGGAGGTTCACCCCTTTCTTCTCTAGAGCTTCATTGAGCTCCATCTCCTCACTACCACCATCGCTGGTTAGCATATCAGTATCTTCATCGCGTTCGTCTTCTGGCTCTTGCATTTGGACTTCTGTTTTGATTGGATTTTCCTCCCCGTCCTTTGTTTTATGGCCTTGCTTGTCTTTTGTCTCTTCATTAAGTTTCTTTTCCCTGTTTGTTCCTTCTGAATCTGTGTCGGTTTATAGAATGCTAAAGGTGTTGTTGGTAATGCCTGGTTCTACCCCTGCTCTGTTTATTCTTTTCCTATTGGCTCTTTATCTTGCTTTTGGCTTTGTGAAGGCTTCTTTTCTCTTTGTTGCTTGCTCTGGTTTGTGTTCTTCCCCTGTTTTGTTTAAAGCGCAATCTCTGACAAGGTGTCCATGTTCATGACACCTTCTACATCGGAAGGGGATTTGCTCATAATCGATGGCTTGAAAGTAGTCCTCATCTCTAAACTCCAGCCATAAGCCTTCATGCAGAGCTCCTGAGACATCCATCTCCACACAGATTCTTGCACAGGAAGTGTATCTTCGTTGCATCGTTGCTTCTAAAGCTTTGATGAAAGCTCCTAGACAGTCTCCTATTTGCTTAAGTGTCGCTAATCCCTAATAGTCTATTGTAAGGGAGAATAAACGGATCCACACAAGAACCTGTGTAAAGGTTTCTTTTGCTGGCACAAAGTTGGTTTTCTAGGGTCTCATATAGAGTCCCGTTGATGAAAGAAGTAAGGACCTCCATCAAAAACCCTGTCCTTATCCTCTAAGTTCGTAAAAACAACAGTAAAAAAACCTTTTGCCCCTAGGTGTAGTTTGACATCACCTTTAGGTTTCTAATGTTGCTTGATCCATTGACAGAGCGCTCGTTCCATTGGCCATAGTCCCATGAACTTGCATATTACTGCATGTTCCGACATATGTTCTCTATGGGCTTGAATCTCCGGATCTGTGAAAACCACTCTGAGGGTTTCTATTTTTTTTGGTTTGCATGCTCCTTGCTTTGCTTTGTTGGAGCTGGGGTTTAGAGCTGTTTCTTTCTCCTCTTCATCTCAAGATTGTTTCTCTGATGCATGTTCCCATTCTTCCTCTGTTTGGATATTTATTGGAGCTGTGTCTCTTTGGTCTGCATCTGCCCTTTTGTCGCTATTCTCCTTTCCATTACTTACTTTTTCTTTCATTTTTGGGTTGCTTCTTGTCTCTTTTTGAAACTTCTGTTTCTTTTCTTTGCTGGTTCCGCTATTTTCTTTACGCCCTCCATAGCCAGTGATTTTAAATCCTTCCTGCGCTTTCTGTTTCTGCATTATAACCTGTTTGAAGGATGGGGTCCCAGTGGACCCCCCGTTTACCATTTTTCGGGTCAGTCCTCGACCTCTGTTGAGTAGATCCTCTATCCTGTCTCTCTGTGCATCCAGAACTGGTTCTGAGCCTATAGGTTTGAGGCGCTAAACCCTAGACCTCAAGCTTGCAGTCTGGCATATTATTTTTTTCTAGTTGGTTTGAGGAATCCTTAACAACTCCTTGATCCTGATTAAAAACAAATTCACCATCCAGCCTAAAAGATCTAAATTTACTTTATTTACCATACCTCTCATTTATTTATATTTTTATTAATTTATCATACCTATTTTATAAATATGGTATTTGGCCCATAGGATTCACTTAAATAAAACCTATTCTTGAAAATTAGGGCTAATGGAAGGTTGTAACTCCTAATTTCAATGGCTAAATTTACCTTTTTACCCTCTCCCTTAAAATAAGGTGGGCTAACCTCCATACCTAATATTTTTATAAAATAAATTTGAGGTGATTTGTAAAAATGTACTATGATACAAAATATTCACCCACTAAAAATTTAAAACCCCTTAATTTCGCCTAAGGGAAAAACTTTGACCGTAAAATTTTCCATGCTTTCAAATTTGTTCAAGAATTCATCCACCACTATCAACCCGTCATACATAGGCAGATGACTTGCCTTTGTTGCTACATAGCGTAGTGACTTTATCATCATGTTGCAATTGAGTGTGGTTACCTCGTGTAACCGGTTCTGCCATCGTTCTGTGTCCTCGTCTGAATCTTATGTGCAGGAGCTTTTGCACTCCCATGGAATCATGCCAGCCGTTGTAGGATTCATCCAATCCTATTCCCGAGTGGTTATATTGTAGATACAGTCTAGATCGTTGCCACTCTCATCGTTGCACACTAGCTCTGTGTAGCGTGATCTTCCGCAGAGTCTAAAGGTACCACTATGCACAGTGACTTTTTCTCAAAAATAAATTTTCTCTTCTTTAAATTTATCAGTCCATTCATATTAGTAGCCCAATCTATTTTGAGTAGCTTGGGATAGGGATTGTTGTCATTAATAGTCTCTATCACTTTGAAATTTGCAAGCGTGCTTGTACCTTTGATGTCTACCATTATTCCCTACAATCTTCCCATTGGTAAAATATTTTGTTGGTTTGCCATTTGCAACTGAATAGGAGACCATTGCAATGTGGGCCTGCCCACGCATTCCCATGTTTGCATTGATAGGACATTTGCGTCTGATCCTAGGTCCAAAATCACTTGATCCATTTCATATTCCCCTATTTGTGCTATCAATCTCATCTCCCTTCCTGTTTGCGTTGTGTGCTTCCCAAGCTTCTGAACTACATGCGGTTCCCCTAATCCAACACATCTAGTGATAAGCTCTTGCAGTCCTTTCAAAGCTTTGTTGTCACGTAGCAGCTTCATGCATGTCTCCAAAAAGGTAGTAAGCATTGATGGGTCCATCTCCGGTTCTAGTCTATCTTTACTACATGAAGTGGAGGCCTTTGTGAAGCTCTTCTTAGCTTCCATGAATGTATCCTTCGCACACTCCAAGTCGAACTCTTGTTCCTTTGTTGGAGCCTTGAAAACCCAAGCACTTTCTTCTGGATTCTTACCTTTGGCATCTCCTGTCATGATACCACTTCGGAGTATGATGTTTACATTTGGGTCCTCCTCATGTGGCTCAGACCTCATCATTTGTAGGTTCTGAGTTGGGGGAGGCTGGAGTATTCCTCCATCGCGCAACCTCACTATCAGTGTAGGGCAATCATCCATCTCATGATCAAAATGGGTACAATATAAACATGAGGTCCTTGTCAAATTTGTACAATCATGGGAATAATGCCCTAGCCCTCCACAATTGTAACATATCAGTTATCCGTGACCCCTTCCTGGTCCCATTCCACCTCGACCTCATCTGTGCCCTTGAAATCTAATGCGTGCCATCCTTACATTTTGATCGAGGGCTCATGTTTCGGTTTGAACCCTGTAGGTGGGAGTTCGATCCATCATCAGTTCATAACTTCTACAGGTACACTCATCATGGTTTACTAACCTGCAGAAATTACAGAATAATTGTTGGGACGTTTGCATACACTTCTGTAATGGATGATAGTTATTTGTAGCATTCTTTCCTCCTATCTAAAAAATCATGCACCATAACGCAGGTGTCGTGCTTAGCCCAGCTTATGATTTCTGTCTCATTGGAATTGGCCCTCCTCCCACTAGGTAGTTCGCGAAGACTGGAAAATGGTCCTTATCATGCCCTTAGCCCTTGCATTTTATGCACCATACCTCCTCGTGCCCCTCTGGCCGAGTTGTCCTATATTGTTTCAAACTCTACATCTCAAGACACAAATTTCGTAACTCAGCGTGGATCTATTGCACTCCCAGGCTAGGATCTTATATCGGGGTCTCGTGCAGCCTCATTGCAATCTCCAAGGCTTCGGCCTGAGTAGATAGCTTCTGTTGTGAATACGCGGCCCTTAGATGTGGCGTTAGTCACACTACAAACCATGCGCGCTGTTGCCCATCTGTCAAGGTCATGTTGGCTTCATGAATCATACCCTTTAGTCTTTGATCTAGCTCCCAAGGGGTCTCAGCTAGAAGCATCGTGATTTCCTTAAATCTAATGATCGACTGTGTCTCTGATTTTGGTATGCTAAATTCCCTGTTCAGCACAGCTTGGATATCCGCAATCCCTACATTTGGATTGTCATTGGAATGCTTGGTGTACCATGTCAATGCATGATCCTGCAAGGTGATAACCAATGTTTCCTTCTTGATATTATCATCTATGACTCCTTGCACTTCCCATATAGCCTTTACTATGAACCAAAATTGGTCCGGATCTTCGTTTCCTACTCCTCTGAATACTGGAAACTTTATTGTGCTTGCCATATTAAACTATGGTGGTGGTGGAGGTGGTGTGGGTGAAGGTGGGGGTGAAGATGGTGAAATTGGTGGTGGTGTAGGTGGGGGTGGTACGCGTTAAATTTGCTACCTTATCAAACTGATCGCACTCCTTGGTGAAACCCTCACAAGCTCTTCGTTGCTTTCTCACTGAGGTGAAATCAAGGGGCTAGTTTCTATCTCTACACTACCTTCATTTCTATAGATCCTCCCACTTCGCGTAGCCCCAAACGTCAATTTATTCACATAATTTGCTTTTCACATGGTAGCATTCTAATCCAAGTGTTCAAAGTTTTAATGTACTTACCTCGTGGTCATTTGAGGAGGCATCGTTCCACCTCGTTGTAGCTTACTGAAGTATCTACCACGAACTCGATGATAAACCCTCCTATAATTCAATCAAGCCAATCCTCCATAGTGCATGTGAGCTTATCTTTCGACATTTCTAGTCTACACACCAACTCTGGAGTCCACACAATCAGTTCGTCGAGCCTACACCTTCCTTGATTGTCTGCAAGCTTCATGATCCACTCATAAAATTCAAAGGGGAAGGATGCAAAGAAAATTTCATGGATTTCTGTATATAAGTATTTCTCTAACCACTGTTCCTTCGATACTCACAGATTCATGTTTTCCTGCACCGTGAACTCGTGAATATTTCTGTCCAACCACCCTTCAATTTCTTTCTTTGTGGATTCCAGTGACACGACATCAGACATTTCTTATGTAGATCCCGATCCCGACAACGAAACCATTTGTTGGCTTGTTGAGTCTTGACCCAGGTTCAAAGGTGATTTAGCCAAACAAATCTCGGAACTACTAGCCCTTTCGGCAACAGTCCGTAAAGTGCAGGCTGAGGTGTCAGCCGAAGTAGTATGGGGGGGTGCTAGAACTAGGTTTTCACACCTTGGAGATGTCTAATGAGTTTAATTGGTTCGCGATTCGACCATGTGTGCATGTTGCTACACGCACTTTCTGTACCTCGCAGCCTGAGATGTTGCCTTCGTGCAGCCCTATTCGGGGGCCAAATACTGTTATTACCCATGTCCTTACTAATGTTTGATGTTAGTTGACTATCTTAGTCTACTTACAAGATTTAAGTTATGCTTAACAATACAAACCATTCATACAGGTGTGTGTAGTAAATAGATAGTATATTTGCAATTTATATCAAACATGCAATAACCCAAGAATAGATACACAAAATTCAGATAAAACTTCTCTTTATTATTTTCTTCCTTAGTGACAGAATCAACTCTGCCCTCCGCACTAAGTTGCAGGGGTCTGCGCACTTAGTTACAGACTACCAGGTCTCTGCGCACTCAGTTGCAGAGCCTTCTCCTACCTTATGACCCAAATCCACACTTAGTCACTTAGACTCATATTCTTCTCTCTACTTTGCTATCCTCCATTCCTTAGTTAGTTCTTAGAGCCTCACTCTATTTATACAATCCCATGGTCTGCGGACCATGGGTAGGCCGACATTACATTACAAGACTAGGGCACACAACCATATGACTCTAACATACTTCCGCGCCCACAATTCGCAGAGTCTTTACAACAATATTAAGTCAAAAATTGGGCTTTGAGCCCTAAAACATGTCTTGGGGGGATTCCATTCCCAACATCGATTACACAAAGTCTCCTCGCTACGCTGTAACATGTTGACAAAATCACTTCACTGCATATCTGCTGAGGTATGGAATTTACCTTATTATGATGGGTTAGAAGATTTTAATTTGTTTTTGGATAAGTTTGAAAGAGATGTACCAGAAGTGCATCGGTTCTAGGCACTAGATCTGGCACTATGAGCTATGCCTAGTTGTTGGTGGGGTACAGATAAGGACATCTTCACTGATTGGAAAGAATACCGAAGGATGATGAAGTTGAGGTTTGGGTACACCAATACCTGTGTCACAATAAGTACATAGGGAAGGACAATCGACGCGAACATTTGGTGTGATGGACTAAATCATGGGGAGAGGAACGACAACTAGACTGGGTTCACATCTTTTGTCACACTTTGGATACCATCCCAATGAACTAGTACATGGAAACTAAGCTATGACATGGGACAGGTGAATGGGATATCCTGAAGGAAAGCTTCCTATTAACTTTCAGCTTTGAGGATGGCTTTGAATGTATTGATGAGGTGCTCCAAGAAATCAAACCAGCGATCTTTAGAATACCTAAGGAACCGGTAGCATGCGTTCAACCAAATTGGAATACGCAGCCGCACCATGCACTGTAATGTTATAATGTAACTGCAGAATAAGGTGAAGATGACCCTATAAACATTAATATTCCTGAGTATGAAGGACAATATGAGGTTGAGGGACCTAAGGTAGCAATCGTCAACATATCAGAGCCTTTAAAGACTAAGCAGGTAAATATTGGATCGGACGCGCAGCTGAAGTTTACTAAGATAGGTGATTATTTGGATGAAGATACAGTTGATAAGGTCATAGAGCTGCTGCGTGAGTATCAAGACTTATTTCCCACCAAGTTTTCTAATCTAAAGGGGATCATAGGGGATTTGGGTGTCATGAAGATTACTTTGAAACCAGGTGCAAAGCCTGTAAAGCAGCGCCCCTATTGATTAAACAACAAAGATAAGGAAAAGGTGTGCAAGGAGTTGGATAAGATGTTGGAAACTAAGATCATTGAACCTATGGAGGAATCCAACTAGGTGAGTCCCATGGTAGTCCAATAGAAGAAGCAACAGGATGAAATTTGGATATGCGTAGACCTGAGGAAGTTAAATGATGTGTGCATCCATGACCCATTCCCTACGCCATTTACAGACAAAGTGCCAGAGAATGTTGGAGGGCAGGAAGCCTACTCTGGATTTAAGACATCTGTGGTTTATATCTTTTGACTTAGTTACCAAAGAATCGACAGTACGAACCATTTTCCGTCAACGTTTCAAATCCCAACCGGGATCCATCATCAAGACTTTATGAATGATGATATTAGAAGAGCTTAATTGAAGGATATAAATAGTTATGAGGAGAGTAGATTTAAGGATCAGCTGAATGTTGACTTGTTTTTATAATCTTTAATTGTAGATTTTTGAATAAATTATTTTTACTGATGAGTTAATATATTAATTTAAATTATTATTATTATTATTAAAATCCTTAACCTTAATGCTAATAATAATCTTAATAATAATAATAACTCATTTAAGCATTTAATATTTAATATATGTTAATATAATATTATTTTGTATGTGAAATGTTTATTTATTTTTAATATATATTAGTATTTAAGAAATAGAAATATTAGTATATTGTATTAATATTTAAAAATTATTTAAAATTATATTAATAATTAATAATAATTAATAAGTAAATATTAAATAATTAAAATAGTACCCATTATTATGAAAATTTTTACTAGGACATGTTTTAATTTTTATAAATAGTCTTACTAATTAATAGATTTATTAATATATTTTAATTAAAAACTTAATAATAATTTTTTTTAATAATAGTTAATGATAATAGTAATAGCTATTATCATAATTATTGTAAATGTTGCAATTAAATATTTTTTTTATCTATTAGACTAACCTAAGTACCCATGGGGGATTTGAACCGGTGACCTATCGCAAGGAGTGCCTTAACAATGCACCCATTCGCCGTCAATCCAAAGCCCTGTGGGCTATGTTGTAATTAAATATTAATTATTATTATTATTATAGCAGGGTTACTAACTACTAAATATTAGAATAGGAGAGGGATACCTACCTATTGATTGCTAAACATGGGATGTGTTGGTGATCTTAATTTCTCTGATCAAGCGAAGCCAACTCCCACTAATCTCCATACCATTGTCTCTCTTCAGATTATAAGGATGATTGATGTTTGATAAATGAGTAGAAAGCCTACTCATTTATTGATGGGTTCTCAGCATACGATCAAATCAAGATCGCGCCAGAGGATCAAGGTAAGGCCACCTTCATGACAGAATGGAGGTTTTTTCAATATACAATAATTCCTTTTGGGTTGAAGAATGCGCCTGTGATATTTTCAAGAGTAGTAATTGTGGCTTTTAAGGAATTTATCCACAAATTCTTAGAAATCTACTTTGATGACTAGACCATATTTGGGTTGGTACAGCCCCATGTTTCTAGTCTCCGCCTTATGCTGGATACCTGTCGAAGACATTAGATCACCCTTAACTTTAAAAAGTGCATCTTCTGCGTACCTTATGGAATATTGCTGGGTCATGTGGTTTTCAAGCAAGGATTGATGGTAGACCCTACCAAGATAGTTGTCATTGTTAATTTGGAAGCCCCAAAGAACATAAAATAGTTGCGCGTAACATTGGGCCTTACAGGGTATTATAGTAATTTTATCAAGGCATGTGCACAAATAATTGTGCTAATGGAGAGTTTGTTGAAGAAGGATGAAACATTCCACTGGGATGAAGATTGCCAAAACCGTTTAGACATTTTGAAGGATAAAATGGTCACCGCACCCATTCTGGTGTTCCTCGATTACAAAAAGAAGCTTCATGTCCATGTTGATGCGTCCTGTATTGTACTAGGTGTGGTGCTAACCCAACCAGGTGAAGGTGGTATCGATCATCCTATAACATTTTCGATTAGCAAATTGTCAAAGGCAGAGAAGAACTACTTGACTACAGAGCGTGAAGGGCTAGTGATGGTGTACGCACTACAAAAATTCTGACACTATCTATTAGGCGCACACTTCAAAATTTATATAGACCATTCTGTTGTAAAATACTTGGTCAATAAGCTTGTGTTGGGGGGGAATATTTGCAGATGGTTGTTGCTATTCCAGGAGTATGATTTGAGGTGATCATGAAGCTTGAATGCTCAAATGTTGGTCCTGATCACCTATCTAGGATTGAGACTGGTGATGAGCCTACAAGTTTGGAAGAAGGGTTTCCTGATGCACATCTCTTTTTTTCGTGTCGTAGATGATCACTTTGCCGATATAATTCAATTTTTGTCTATAGGAACAACCCTAGAAGGATATTTGACACAACAGAAGAAGGAATTGGTGGTCCACATAGATGACTTCTCTGTGATCACTAGAAACTTATACAAGATGGGCTTTGATAAGATATTGAGCGATATGTCCCAGAGTATGAACGACCAATCATTTTGGTAGAAGTGTAGGCAGGAGTAGTTGGAGGACATTATGCAGGCAGAGTGAGTATGTAGAAGATCCCGTGCATAGGAATTTGGTGTCCAAGAATGCATAAGGACTTGAAGGCGTATTGTAGGGCATGCGATGTTTGTCAGAGGATGGGGAGGCCATTGTGAAGGCATGAATTTCCATTAAATCCACAAATAACTTTGCAAGTCTTCAATAAATGGGTGACTGACTTTGTGGGTCCGATTCAACTTCTAGGGAAAAAGGCCGGGGTGTGATACATAAATACTGCAACTAAATACTTGAAACAGTGGGCAGAGGCACATCTAGTAAAAGACTATAGAAAAACTACTGCTGCGAAGTTCATCTTTGAGTTTATTTTATCTCGGTTTGACTACCCTAGAATCTTAATGAGTGATAGGGGCATGCACTTCCTAAATGAAATAATTGTTGTGATGCTTTAGGAATTCTAGGTATGTGATCAAGAGAGTACGCCCTATCACCCTCAAGCTAATGGTATGGTAGAAGCCTTCAAAAAAATCTTGGAGAGCACTTTGACAAAGGTTTGCAATGTGAAGAGAAATGATTGGGATGTCCACATACCAGCAGTCCTTTGGGCGTATAGCTCCACTTGTAAAAACTTCATCTGCCAAATGCCTTTTCAGCTGGTCTATGGGAAGGAGGCTATAGTTCCCATGGAATATATTGTGCCAAGTCTATATATTGTATCATTGACAGATATGAATGATCGTGATACTATGGAGGAGCATCTCACACAGTTAGTAGAACTGGAAGAAGATCATTTCCTAGTAGAGTTTCATCAACAAGTGCAAAAGGATCATGAAAATGCATGGCATGATCGCCATATAAAACAACACACCTTCCAAATTTATGATCTGGTATTTTGATATGATAGTAAATTTACAAAATTTCGTGGGAAGTTTCAAATGCATTGACTGGGACCCTATGTCATAAAACAAATTACAAATGGTGGTGCAATTCAGCTCATGAAATTGAATGGGGAATTCTGTCTTCATGATAACTGTGTATGAGAATTGGAATTCTGAAGTTTCACACTTTCATCTCCCCTTGAGTCTGTTATGTCTGTATACTATGCTATGCCACATCTTTCTAACTGTACTTCCTTCTTCTTCCATACCTTGGAGTGTGATGATGTTTTCTCCTCTTGGTATGTTGGCTAGAATCTTCTCCTGCATTCTTTTGCTATATGACAAAACTTGTTACAAGCATAAAATCTTATATGTTTCATATTCCCTCTATAGCAGTCAATGGATTTGTGACCAAACATATTGCAAGGAAAACAATATCATTTAAAGTACCTGGAAGCTGATGGTCTTTTTGTGTGATGGTTATTAGCTTGAACCATTCTACTTCTGCATCTGGCTGCAACATGTCCAAAATTATGACATACAAAACATTCAACATTATTCATCAGAGGAAATAACTGATTATCACTTCCACAGTCAGGAGTAAATGATTTTCTTTGAATACTTTCTTTCCTTGGTGCTTTGATGGGGTTGACCTCTTATCTCCTTGTTGAACATTTCAGATTTTTCATTAGATTTCCTTGCCTCATCTTGTGATCCAGATTCACCTTCAAAAATTTCATGAAAACCAAGATTAGTTTTGATGGTAGGAGACCTTTGTCTACTAAGAATATTATCCAAAATATTAGTACTATCTTGAAATCCTAACAGTTTATCCTTTTCTTCCAATTTACCTTTTAAGATGTATACCTCAACATGATATTTCTCTTACTTTTCCAGATATTGCTTCTTCATGATTTCTTCAAATTTTCTTCCTTCTTCCACTTGTTTCCTTAATTTGAGAATCTCATTTTCTTGTTCTTCATCTTCTTGAGGTAGTTCTTCATTCTGCTTACTTGAATTTTCAAGATCTTATTTTAGAGAGAGGATCTTAGCTTCAAGATTTTCATAGTAACTAGATCTATCTTTAAGTCTCTTGATTGTTGTACTCTTTTCATTTACTTCATTTCTTAATGATGTCACTTCATCTTGCAACTTTTGACATTGATCTTTCTTTTCCTTGTACTTCTTCCTTTGTTTCCTTTCTCCTGTTGTGGCCAAAACTACCACCCTAATAAAACATCCTCTGATAGAAAATTTTAAATGGGTCCCCTTGAAGCTAGATTTTTCACTTCCTTGAATGATCTACTTTCATCTCAGAAGCTCTAAGTCTATGTCGGGTTAACCCTTCAATTCTTAATAATCAAGACCTCCCCTTGAAAATATCTCTGCAGCATGATTTATTTATAACTTGCACTCTCATTCCCTCATTGGACCTTTCTCAATCCTCCTAAGTGTCTCTAGCAAAATAGGCCCGCATATATAATCACCCCCACCGTTACTATGGCCGTTCATTCACTTAATGCACAAAACCCTCTATCGCACCTCATTTTCCTTCATATCTCTTTGTAGCCGAAGTGCTTCGCGAAGCATACATGAATCATCCCTTTTTGCTCATTGCACTTCACCTTGATCAAAGGGTGAAGGCTGGTTTATCATGAATGAATAAGAGCGATGCGAGTAAGCCCTCCATTGCATCACAAATCGCCAACCGGCGAAGCCCCAAAGCTATATATAAAGGACACATAAGTATCATGGACCCGATGGTGTTATGAACCACAATATATATATTTTCAGGTTCGAAAGCCCGTCGCATATTGCAATCGGCCTAAGTCCAAGGTTTATGTATATATGGCACACCCCTGGCCTCCGGACCCACCAGCACTATGAACCGCATTATATACATTGTCAGGTCTGGCCCCCAATCGCATATCGCATATTCGCAGAGGCCAGGCCTTATACATAATACGTGTAGTGATATGGTGAACCTGCTGAGCTATAAAATATGATATATATATTTTTGGGTCCGAAGCCCTATTGCATATCGTGATCGGTGGAGCCCCAGTCTTGTGCATATTGTGATATGTGATAGGCCAAACTTGACGATATTTATAAACTCCAACATATAACATTTAAGGCTCGGCTTGAGCGATTGGGGTGGGATTTCCTGTGTTTTCATGTGTTTTCCAAATTTTATGAAATTACAAAGGGATCGTGTTTTCAGTGTAAAGGCGGGCTGGTGGAGTCTTGATAGTGTAACTGTGCATCAGGGAAGTGGAAGGCATGGGTACTGCGACCCGCGGAGGGGCCGATACCTAACTGCAATTTAAAAGAAGCCCTCAAAAAATTGTGCCAAGCCTATGGGTTGAGCGGGAAATTGTATGTTAACTGTGTAGCAGGCATAAATCATTTCCACACTTGTTCCATAGTTTATAAAATGAATGAAGGTAGTGTTTAAATTTGATTGAAAATTGATGTTTTATTGTTCACAATCATCAAGCTAATGATAGCTATCCTTGAAGGTGAGAAGTAAAGGATGCAGGAGGGGATTCGAAGATCCATGTATGAAGAAGCAATGCGTTTAAGGGTGTTGTTGCAAGCATTCCGGGTCAGAGCCCCATGCGTTGCCTGTACCTTACATAAGCAGAGCTATCCCGATCTTCATTATGGAAAGGCAACATACAGTCACCCTTTTTACCAACATCTATTCTCTTCCTTAGGAAAGGAATCAATCCAGCCATTATGCTTTCTACATGCCAGTGTCACATTGACGATCCTATCTCTATGTACTCAATTGGCATATCTGAAATAGTGAGAAGATGAAGAGGAAGGGTAGACCTAGAGTCAGGGGCATTTACATAATTATTACCTCCGAAGAGGAGAAAGGACTTTTGATTTTTCAGAAGAACAATTTTTCTTTATTGTGAATAAGGATGACTATTTTGGAGGAAGAAGGAGCCTTTAGTTTCAAACTTATTTGAATTTTTTGTAATATGTTTTGGATCAGAGTGTTGTTGCTGGCATGAATGTAAATGTGATTTGTATTTATGCATATTGATGACTTACAGTTCACTATTAGTCCTGTTAAATTGAATGTGATTCAGCTTCATGGTTAACTTGTGAATGCTCTCTGATTTGAAACTAAATTAAACATCAGTTGCAAGTTTAATTCCATAAAAGAATGTGGATTCCTATATGAGTGATTGGATTGCAATATATCTTTAATATAGTCTTGTCCAGGTGTGAGTTCAGTGATTGATTCATTTGGACTTGAATCTATACATGATGTTTAATCTTATTTATCACGCTCCTGTCGAGCATATATGTGATGTTTAAACCTATGTATTATGCTTCTGCAGGATAGACTAGATTAGAGAAGTTAGATGTAGTATTGATAGGATTTAATACATAGAGTTAGCTGTTTTATTTTGTTGATTTAAGTGAAGTCTTCCTCCCGGAAGCAATCTTTTGACATTTTCAAACAGTTTACGGGGTCTCTTATAGGGTCTAGCACCTCTTGGGATGCTTTTCAGCAGGCCTTTTTAGACAAGTTTGGTGATGAAAAAACACCTGCGGCCTTAGTTTTAGAATTATCCCATCTGAAAATGGAAACCAAGGAGAAGGTTAAGGATTTCAACATCTTGTTCAACACCTTGTTCAACACCTTATTCAATAGAATCCTAGCCATTGCTAGACCTACTAAGGAAGTGCTCATGGAGTTCTTTGTGTCTGCTCTCCCTGTCCCTACAACGATGTGGGTTAAAAGGAGTAATGTGAAAACCTTACAAGGTGCTATCGATGAAGCAGTAAAGGTCAAGAATGAAATGCTCAGCCTTAAAGCATGCCACCCTACAACTAGAGAAAAGAAAACCTCTCAAACATCCATGAAGAATAATGGAAATGATAACAAAGGGGCTGAAACTAAAGAAAAGGACACCATGGATGTGGAAGGGTTACATTGGATCATTAAGAAACTAAAGAACACATTCATTGATATGGAAAGGAATCATGCAGAGAGTACTAGTTGTAATGGAGGAGACTATAACAACAGGAAACCCTTCAAGGCTTTCTATCATAAGAAAATAGAAGGTGGTCATAGTCAACTTGCATTGCCTGTCCCACCTAATGAATGAGATTTAAACACAGAAGAGTTGGCTCTTATTGGATTGCTCCTTAACAAAGAAGAACCTATACTGGAGCTCAAACCATAACAAGGAGACGAGGAGAAATACCAATTAGAAGAACGCTTGGAAGAGGAAACCCAAATTAATGTGTTGTGGGATTTCCATAGTAATGAGACTGATGACGAGGGAGATAACACTGCAGAAATCAATGCTAATGAAATCCACACGCGAAGTAAAGGGCCACTCCCAAGTGTGATAAAACCCATAGACCAGACCAAGCAAGATGTTCGCCCTATGAGAACATCCACTCTTGAAGTTTTTGTTGGAAAAGATAGATCTAGTGGTGATTCGAGGAATACCACAGTTGCAAACCATCCATAAAAGGATAAGACATCCCCAATGCAACTAAGGCAAATCAAGATGGTAAGCTCCCACCTAAGAATGGAAAAACCAGTATATTTACCCTGCCCTACCCCATTTATAACATTGACTACAATATTTTAGATGATATCAAGAAGTCTAGGGCTAATATCACATATTTTGACTTGTTAAAATTAACGCAGCAAAGAGATTTGCTACTAAAATCTATGAACGAGTAGAACTGCAAAACCCCCACTACCCCAAGCAACCAAACTAAGAAGCCAGTGGCAAGACCTATCAATACCTCCAGCGCAGCCCAACTTTCATCACCTATGAAAGCCACTCTGTTTAAAATGAATCGAAATCCCTAAGATGTCAGTGCAACCATGATAGGGAGCAAATCAAAATCTATGACTCCACCCTTCCTTATCACATTTGAAATATTCAACATGAATGTGCACAATTTCTTGGTAGACTCGGGTGCCTCATCCACTGTTATGCCTTACACTATTGCTAAGAAACTTCAGGAATAGTCGATAAAACTGAAACTTGAATTATGTAGTTGGATAGAACGAATGTGAGAGTTATTGGGGAGTTGAAAGATGTGTTCATTCGGATGCTTGTGAAACCATAATACACTCAAGTCATTGATATAATGGTAGTGGATATACCTGAGGCTTATGGAATGCTGCTTAGTAGGGACTGGTCATCAAATCTAAATGGATATTTCTCAATTGATTAGCTCCATCTCTTGCTACCTCAGAGGGGAAAAGGTGACATGCTGAGAGTCGATAGAGAAAGATACATGAAATATGTGGTAACGAAACTAAATAGCCCCAATGAACCTGTAATGTTTTATAAATATATCCTTGGGAATTATAGTTTCAATGTTTATGCCACGGAAACCTATTTTGGAGAATGCCATGCAAAAACAATCAAGGATGCTTTAACAAACATACAGTTGGAAGAAATAATTAAACACCCGCACAATCCAACTGATGATCTATCCTGCATTATAATAGATGATAGGATTAGTTTCATAGATAGTAGTCCAATTAATGAAAAATTAGTTTCAACATTTTTGACACTATATTTTGATGTATCTAACTGCTTTGAACGTGCAGGCACTGGAAACATTCTCATCAACCCACAAGGGAACCAACATCTAATGGCTAGCCGATTGGAATGCACAACAGAACATGAAGGCTTACTCAAAGGCCCAAGAAGAGCCATTGAAAGGAATGTAAAAAATCTTAGAGTTTTTGATGACTCATAGAGAATGGTGAACCAGGTAAAGAAAAAGATACACTGCAGTCTGCCACACCTGGTGAGGTACCAACATGAGGTATGGAGTTTAATTGACAATTTTCGATTCTTTTAATATCACATACATACCTCAAAAGTATAACAACAATGTCAATCTGATGGCTACTCTGGCTGCGAAACTTTTACCTAATATTAGATTAAACAAGAATAAATTTTATGTTGAATTTATTTTCAGATCATTCATAACTGATAACATCTCAAATTGGCAGGTGTTTGAAGGTGATAATCAAATCCTTGAGTTCTTGTATTGCGAAAGAACACTAAGAAATGCAACCATTAACAAAAAGGAGCATGACAAACTTATAAATAGAAGAGGAGAAGAGGTGATATCTTTCATTGAGAAATTTATTTATTTTTATCTCTCATGAGTAAGCCAATAGGTAAGCACACAAAATTACAAAACTCATGGTTGATCCCATTCCAAGTTGTGGAAAAAATTGGTCATGGAATTTACAAATTGAGAACCTTACAGGGAGAAACTAAAAGACTCCCTATTAATGGCTAGCATTTGAAGAGATACTTCCAGTAGCCACTGAAGTGGTGGTTGCCTCCTAAGTAGGTTAGAGTTCATTTCATTTCGCTGCCAATTTAGTTGTATTTCTGTCCTTTCTTTTGTTTTCTACAAAGTCTATTTTCCCGCTATTTTGAATTACATTCCTTTTTAGCGAGCTAATTGTAATCCTCCAGCCTCATTCTCCTTTTAGATTTGCCCTCATTCACTACTCTCGGCCTTTCCCTTCCTCATTAACTTGCTGATGATTCTACTATTCTTGAATCCATCATTTCCCCGCAAATCAAACAAACTTTCTATTAGCCCATGAGCACTTGAGAACCAACACTGGAATGCAAACCGAAACCCCTCATTGGCATCTGTTGAGAACTATGTGAGATCTACTGATAACTTGGATATCTGGAGCATGCAGGGGAATCTTTATAAAACAAAAAATGTGTAACTACAGCTGGACTGGGATGGAGGAACGCTGCATTTAAATAAATCCCACTCAGACCTAGCCTATACTTGCTTGTAAGGCTTACAGTCATTCTCCATTAGTCCCATTCACCACACTAAATGGTCCAATACCTATTACTCACAAGAAAACCTCCTTTCATGGGCTAAGCTCACTATCTCATACCCTATGACAAATATAATTGTGCTCTAGTCATTGTGCCTAAAATTGGAAGGACTTATCTAAAATGAAATAAAATTTCAAGTCCTTGTGCCAATCTGGAAGGACAGGTTGTTTGGGAAGCCAGTTAGAGTAAGGACTATTGCTGGGCTCAGAGTATTGGTTGACACAGCAAGCCCAACCTTGCTTAAGTAGTTTAAAAATATGGCATGATCCATGACTGCGCCCCATTCAATCTGTTATCACTTAGAACTGTAAACATTTGTATATAACCCTTTGCCCAAAGTCCAATGCCTAAAATTGGTGTTAAATTGTTTTTATTCTATGTTTCTTACTTAGGGTTGAAGCTTTAAATATGTTTGATGTAAAGCATACTCTAATCCTATCGGTCATCCTCCACCATCATGCTTCCATAAGACATGTCTTGTCTAACCCATGTCACCGATCCTTTCCGCAATTTCGCAGCACAGTCTCTTATTGGTCCGTTTCGCTGCATAATCATTGTTCAGCCATTTTGCAGCATCACCATCAAGCCGTTTCGTAGCGCATTATGACAATTCAAAACTAAACGCACTGCGAAATCGCAGATTCGTGCGTTTTGCAGCGAATATTTCTAAAAAGGTCAAGTCCGTTAATGAGTCACCCTTCCTGTCCTCTCATGTCAGTTTTTTGTACCTCCCAAACGCTCATTAACCATCACTCCACTAATAGATTTGCAGACATGCGCATCAGTAACAATCCAAATGAGTTTTACTATGCATAGATCTTTGTGATGATCGTGAATGTACATAAGTGACCAGCCCGTGTGATGATTATATGTGAGTTTGCAAGTGAAGCTGCTTTCAAGAGAGCCTGTTTCAAGCGAGGCTGAGCCAAAAAAAGAAAGGATCGAATTACTATTCCAGTTGAAGTTGTTGTTCACTGTCAGTGCAAAGGTTTCAAAGGCGAGATGGAGAAGAGAGGACACTGGTCTGGAAAATGCCAGAGAACAGAGCCTGAAGGTTTAGACTTAGCATTAAGAGATGAGGGTGTGAAGAAAGCCTTCCAGGATGCCGGCTGTTGGAATTTCTGCAAGAAACTGCAGGGTGGCCATGCTCAGGTAACAAAGGATTTTGCTTTAAACTTCACAGGTTTGAATTCTAAAATAGCTATGTTAGAAGTTAAAGTGTCTCCAGAGGAAATAGCTGCAGTAACTGAGATCCCAAGAGGGGGACAAGAATGGCTTAATAATTTCAAGTTCGATATGAGTCCATGCAAAGAATTCCTGAAAGTGGCATATGTGAATGAGGACCTGACAAAAGCAGTGCCAAGAAACTATGTTAAGGAGCATTATGCCCTTCTTCTCACCTATATTCAGAAGTACCTAACTTGTGAGGGAAGATATAATAAAGTCTATTCTTACCACTTCAAGTTGCTGTTGCATTTTACTGGTAAAGCAACCATAGACATTCCCTTTTACTTGTTTCAAAGTCTGAGCAAAATGTGTGACAAAGTTCAATTAAGAAAGGATGACTGTGAAACATCTCTATTTCACCATGGTCTGGTCAAGTTGTTAGTTTTGAATGGTCTTCAGAAAATAGGCAGGGATTGGGACTCGTTCATTTTCATGGTGGGTTTTCAAAGTAAAACAGGTCTGACTCCACAGTCCGTTAGAGAAAAAGAGCAGTCAGTTGAAGAGTCAATTGAAGAGCCCACGATTGCTGAGCTTCAGAAGGAGGCTAAGGATAGAAGGAAGGTAAAATCACAGTTAAGAAAGTCAGTCAAGCCACTGGTTAGTAAAGAACAACCTCAGCCATCAGCAAAAGGAGAAGCCCGGCATAAGAACACTGTACTTGGGCCAAAAGAATCTGAAAAAGTGTCAAGGGTGAGGACAAGGAGTCAAATAATCAAAGAAAAAGGCAAAGCAGTGGCTGTTGAGGAAAGCCCGGTATCAAAGGCCAGCTTGAATGATTTGCTGGAAGCTATTGAGCTTGAGCAAG
Source organism: Pinus taeda (assembly GCA_000404065.3). NCBI lineage: Eukaryota > Viridiplantae > Streptophyta > Pinopsida > Pinales > Pinaceae > Pinus > Pinus taeda. The sequence goes on along the minus strand of APFE030739727.1, from coordinate 25,300 downwards.
TTGAGCCAACGCACATTGAGCCAATGCACATTGACTTGACACAGTCAACTCCGGAAAGCACTAAGAAATCTAAAGCGTCAAATAGACTGAGGTTTAATGAACCAGGTGATGAGTTTATCTTCAAACCAAGGAGACCCCTCACAAGAAAGCAAGCAAGGGAAGCTGAGAAACTGCCCAGAACAGAGGAGGCAGAGGAAATCAAGGAAAAAGGTTCAAATAGAAAAGTCATCATTTCCCAAGGAGGAAATATTATATCTATAAAGGACCAGTTGGGGGCAACTGAAAGTGAAATTGCTAAGATGAAGAGTGCCAGAGCTGAAATCAAAGCCATGGAAAAGGAGGTTGCAAAATTGAAGGTACAACTAAATAAATTAGCTGCTAAATGAAATCACTGATTCCAAGTAAGAAGTTGTTCTAAAGTTTTGTAAAATTTTGCTTAAGTTCATTATTTTGAAGGCATGTAAACTTGGCTACACATATCCAAGGTAAAAAGGAATTTTGAAATCAGGTGGCAGAGCTATTAAAATCGCAGAGAGAATTGAAATTGTTTAAAACAGTTTCGCAGTTTCGCAGCGCACTGCGAAACTACGAAACTGTTGTAGGTGCTGATTTTAAATGCAGACAAACAGTTTGGTAAGATGATTGGAAATTTTCTAAAGGAAACACCTAAAGGATGTGTAGGAGACCAAATGAAACCATCACAGCCATTCAGATCAAGACAGATGTACCTTTTAAAAAAAGGTGAAATGTTTTGACTCAAGGGTAAAGTTTTTGTTATAAAGTCACTTTATTGCTGGTCATAAGGTGTCGAATGAATTGCATATATGGAATTTCGGCTTGCACACTTGGCCATCGATGAAGCATCCAATCTATCAAGAAACATGGTGGTTTTCTATTGTTTTTGGGTTATTAAAGAGGCTTAAAGTACATGCTACTGCATTTTCGAAGTGATGGGGGACCAGAACCGAAAAGTAAGGGATATCCACAGCCAACACAGAGCAGATTAAAGCATTCAGTATCCAAAGCCAACATGGGGAATTAATTGCTCATCTCATGCCATCTCAGCCAAATGAAAAAGAAACTAGGTGTCAAAGCTGCAAGGAGGAATCTTTCTACGAAGGAGATAGAGTTAGAGTTATAATTAGATTAGAACTCATTAGAAATTCTGTTAGTAGTTGTTGTATTAAATAAGTTTGATAAAAACAGATAAGGGTCATTAATGACAGTCATCGAACTCCCCTCATGCTGGAGGAGGAAGCTCCAAGTAGTTAGAGTTATGTTTCTATATATAGTTGAAACATCTATGTAACAAGGGTTGGATATTTTGAAAAAACAGAGTATTGCTTTGGCTTGTGTAAAAACCCAGTTTAGTAATATAATTTGCTGCTTATCTTCTCAGGATTCTTATGGTGTTTCAAATGCTCAAGATATGTGGTTTTGTTTTATGTTTAATTTTTTTACAGTTGTATGAATACACAGTCACTCAGAATTCACTTATGCTGCTCTGATTTCCTGTGTGTATTTGTAAACTGAGGTTTCTATGAGATGTTGTTTTGAGTATTTAAACATTACATGCCCTGACTTCTATGCATGAGCAGTGTTATATCTTACTGAATATGATCAACTCCATAAGCCCAATGGAAGTCTTTTTAATGTCTATCCAGCCAACATGTTTATTAAATTTACTTTAATAGAGTTAGCCCTCTTATCAACAGTCAAAATCAATAACTTTTTTGAGAGAGCCCTCTCAGGCTAGGGAGGCTAATCCTTAGTCAAAAGATTGGTTTGAAACAATTACACAAAGTCTACCTGATCAGCAGCCCTTCAATGCTAGATTTTGTGATAACACAATCAATGAAAATATAGCACCGAAATTTTGATATAAAGTACAAGAAAAACATGTCTACATCAAGCTTGATGAGAAATAAAGAGCTGAGGTACTCACCTTAACAGGTATGGATAGACTAGTGATGGCCCCAAAGGGATTTTTGAAAGTGGGAAATAGGTAAAGGAAGGCTAATAAACCCCATAATACTACCATTGGAGAATTCCTGTCAAAATCATATCAAAAAGTAGAAGCTATTTGTCTCTATCCCTCCTAAAGCAGTTAATGTTTAAGTGGAACCCATGTTTGTCCATCTATATAGTTTTCATTTCAAGTTTATCTTAACATCTTGATGTTTTATTGATTTAAAGGTTATTTGGAAACATAGATAATTGGTTCACCCAGTGGTTCGCCATTTGTTGTGGCCACAACTACCACCCTATTAAAACATGCTTTGATAACAAATTTTAAATGGGTCCCCTTGAAGCTAGTTTTTCCACTTCCCCGAATGATCTACTTTCATCTCAGAAACTCTAACTCTATGCTGGGTAACCCTTCAATTATTAATGGTAAAGACCTCCCCTTGAAAATATATCTGCAGCATGATTTATTTATAACCTGCACTCTCGTTCCCTCATCGAACCTTTCTCAATCCTCCTAAGTGTCTCTACAAAAATAGGCCCGCATATATAATCTCCCCCACCCTTACTATGGTCATTCATGCACTTAATGCACAAAACCCTCTATCGCACCTCATTTGCCTTCATAGCTTTTTATAGCCAAAGTTCTTTGCAAAGAATAAATGAATCATCCCTTTTCACTCATCGCACTTTGCTTTGATGAAAGGGTGAAGGCTAGTTTATCATGAATTAATGAGAACGATGCTAGTAAGTCCTCCATTGCATCGCAAATTGCCAATCGGATAAGCCCCAAAGCTATATATAAAGGACGCATAAGTATCCTGGACCCGACGAAATTATGAACCACAATATATATATTTTCGAGTCTGAAATCTCGTCGCATATCGCAATCGACCTAAGTCCAAGGTTTATGTATATATGGCACACCCCTGGCCTCTGGACCCGCCAGAACTATGAACCGCATTATATACATTGTCGGGTTCGGCCCCCAATCGCATATTGCGTATCAGAGGATCTCGAGCCTCATACATAATATGCACAGTGATATGGCGGATCCGTTGAGATATTAAATATGATATATATATTTTCGAATCTAAAGCCCTATCGCATATGGGGATTGGTGGAGCCCCAGGCTTGTGCATATTGTGATATGTAATAGGCCAGACCCAACGATATTTATAAACTCCAACATATAACATTTGAGGCATGGCTTGAGCGATCAGGGCGGGATTTCCTTTGTTTTAATGTGTTTTCCAAATTTTCCGAAATCACAAAGGGATCGGGTTTTCAGTGTAAAAGGCAGGCTGGTGGAGTCCCGATAGCGTAATTGCACATTAGGGAAGTGGAAGGCATGGGTACTGCGACCCGTGGAGGGGCCGATACCCGATTGTGATTTAAAATAAGCCCTCAAAAAACTGTTCCAAGCCTATGGGTTGAGCGGGAAATTGTATGTTGATTGTGTAGCAGGCATAAATACTTTCCACACTTGTTTCGTAGTTTATAAAATGAATGAAGGCAACATTTACGTTTGATTGAAAATTTATGCTTTATTGTTCACAATCATCAAGCTAATGATAGCTATCCTTGCAGGCGAGAAGTAAAGGATGCAGGAGGGGATTTAAAGAGCCATGTATGTAGAAGAGATGCATTTAAGGGTCTGGCCACAAGCATTCCGGGTTGGAACCCCACGCATTGCTTGTACCTTCCATAAGCAAAGTTGTCCCGGTCTTCATTATGGAAAGGCAACATACAGTCACCCTTTTTACCAACATTTGTTCTCTTCCTCAGGAAAGGAATCGATCCGGTCATTATGCTTTCTACGTGCTAGTGGTCACGTTGACAATCCTGTCTACGTGTACTCGATTGGCATATCTGAAATAGTGGGAAGATGAAGACGGGGGGTAGACCTAGAGTTAGGGGCGTGTTAGAAAATTTACTGCATAACACAAATGATTACTGAGAGGAATAAATATAAAAATAACCAACAACAACCATAAACACATAAACACAAATATTTATCCAGGAAAAACCCAAATCTAGGGAAAAACCCAACCTAACAAGATCTCATTAGCATTGGCCAAAACCCTGGCCAATCTGACCAAGTGAGCCTTCATCGCTTACCTCCAGGTCTTGCATTACAATGAAGTCCTTCCAACCTCTTATAAGCTCCATTACATATAATACCACGGGCAGAATACTATGGGTGCACAATACCATGTGCCCCATGTTAGTGTCATCCTTTGCAACTTTCCTCCATTGATAAAACATGCTCTTACAAAGTGATTTTAAGGTGTCAAGGTCAAATTTTGTCATTTCAATGAGCCTTCAAGCAAAATTTGGTCACTAGCATTAGGTCTAGGGTTTTCTTTTACTCCTACCAAAGTTGTCCAAATGACAGTCCATGTCACCATTCAGCTGAGTGTACAATCATTCAAAGGGTTTTCATCATTATGTCAAGTTCCACTGGGTCATTTTACACCTTGTTCATGCTTCAGTTGTGCCTAGGTAAAGTTCGTTTCCCTCTCCTAGGGTTTTGAAGGAAATTTCTCTTGGATGGTCAAATCATCGGTAAAACTTGTATCCGAATATTCATACACCTTCCTCTATCCTTAATGTACCTTATTAAACACTTCCCATCACTGAGATCCCCCCGAATTCCTCATTTTTGCATAGACCCTAGTTTCTTGCTACAACTTGACAATTTTCTAGGCTAGGCTTGTGTTTTGCCCTTTTGGACCCCATCCCCTCACTCAATATTTGAAATTACACTTTCCCCTACTTCCTAACATCCCTCCCTACTTCCCAAAATTTTCTCAAGAACTTAGAAGCCCCTTATCCCCTTCATTTCTCGTCATTTCAACAAATCCCCTGTTCCACACATCGGGATAGGTTTTACTCCAATGATGTTTCTGAGCAATAAACGATGAATTTGAGAACACTAAGATAGGTTTTTGTCAAAAATAGTCCAAGGAAAAAAAACCTCCTTCACTCTTTACACAGGTGTCACGGTTTTAGAGAAATGTCAAAAATACAGGTGCCTCGGGAGACTTGATGCACCTCTGAAGTGACCTTGGTAAAATCAAGTTTTCTCCTAGTGTGGTTGGCCAAATGACTTTGTTGATGAGTCAAATGATAACTAGACTCAAATATATTTCCAATGATCTATCATGAGCTCAATTGGGAGTTGCAGAAGACTTTCAAAAGTTGACTGCAACATCACTCTGCCTTGAGGCAACCTCATTTGGCACATTTTGACCAGTCTTGGTAGATTTAATTTTTTACAGGGTAAATGAACTCCAAATTTAAAAATTATAGATGTGTTGGAATTTAGACTCAACAACCTTTCCAACGAGTTATTCTGCGCCCAATTTGGACACTAGAAAGGCCTCCAAAACGTGTCTGTAAAACAGAGCGGCGCACATGGGTAGTGGCGCGATGCACTCAGGGGTCCACAGCTGTAACACAGGAAAAGTGCGGTTAGGTGCACTAGACACATGACCATTAGGTGCAGGACCACATGAAATATGAACAAAAAGTGCGAAACTAGAAATTTTTGAGCAAAAACAGACTTTTCTGCCCAATGCGCCGCGGCACGTGGCGCACGCTTTTGCTAGAGAGCTCCAAATCTGAAAAACTTTACATTTTTGGATTTGGCATGAAAAATTATGGTTGCTAGGGCATGGAAAAGACGTTTGGGCAGGTTTTTAGTCCTCAAGAGGTCAAAAAAACTCAAAAAATGACCTCTCTACCCCTATTTTGACACATAGGAAGCAGTCCTGGGAGATTTGATTTTTGGAGGGGCAAATGGACACCAAATTGAAATATTCTACTTGGGTTGGAAATTAGACAGGCAGGGACTTCCAACGAGCTATCATGAGCTCAATTTGGACTCATAGAAGGGCCTCAAAATGAGCTCCAAAGTGGCGCGACACATAGAGAATTTGGGCGCGACGCATAGAGGAGTTTTTCCTATTTTTCACTCTTCAGCTCAGAAATTCAGCCAGTTTTGACTAGTTTTGCTTTTTGATGTTACTCTTGATCTAAATTGATGTAATTTCATGACCATGATGTAATTTTGGCACATTTTTACTTGTTTTAGTAGATTCATTTACCAAAAGGTGAAATGTGAGTGAATGAATCAGTTTCCTAGCATATAGAGGCAAGTCGTTTCTTTGCATAGTTTTTAGCTCCTTGTTTAGATATGGTTGAAACAACTCCTAGAATGATGAGATCGACCCCTGGAGGCATGGGAATGGGTTAGGATGGTCTATATCATGTATTTTCTGAGTCATTTTCAGGGTTGGACACTTGGGATTGCTTGGCACTTCATTGTACATTCATTTTCAGCATTTTTGGCAAAGGAAAGACTAAGGTTTTGCAACACTTGTTGGGACCTATGCGGTTCTATGTTTTGATGGTGTTTTTCTCTATTTAATTGTAAGTTCACTGATGTTTATGTGTATCATTTTCCCTTCTCTTTTCTTCTGAAATTAAACAAATGAGTGATTAAGGTAGAATCCATTGACTGTTATGCTCTACCTTGAAATTTTGTTTAATTTTAAATGTTTTCATCTGTTTGAGGAGGAATCTTGAGACCCTATTGCCCTCTTTAGCTCCTCACCAGTCTGATCCATCCATTCATTCATTCCAAAGCATCAAAACAATTTCCTTCCTTGCCCAAATCAGAACTCTGCAAAAACTAGGCCTCATCCCTGGACCCAAATTTGCCTTTCCCTTTTTCCAACACAAAACCCCCCAAAAACTCAAATTAAATCCTTGCACTTCATACCTAGCCTACGATTACTTCTTAAATCAGTCATCTAAAGCCCCATCGATTATATTTTGTTGAGATTGACCCCGAGAGAGGCCTCTCCTATCCTTGTAGGTCTAGCTACGAGGCTGAGCGTGGTTTGATGTGGACCTAGAAGCTTACCTTTGTGGAGTACTAAAGAAGATATGTTTTTGGTAATTATTTCAACATGTTTTCATTAGAACTTACAAACCTTTTGCATCATGAACGAAGAAAATGATAAGGAATTGTAATAAAACATGTGATATTAATATGCAAGACGAAAAAACTGACAATTGTCATTTCCTTATGCAGAAAGAAGGAAAAATGAGAAGTTATCATTCCAAAGGAAAGGACAAGGATGGGTTAACTGTTGTCCTGTTGACGGGAAACCGTATGCAAACAAGGCAGCAAATCAAAGCGAACCAGCCCTGGAAAGGAAGTGGAGATATCGGCTCGGTGCAGGAAATAAAAGAGATGATTGAGGACTAATGGTTCGGTGAATCCCTCAGGATCCTTGATCCCGAGGGATCGATGCTTTAACTATTTATGCACTTAGATATCTCCGCCTTAACCATTATAAAAGGGGTAGCACTCTTAGCTTGAAGAGGAGTTAGAGAATCTGCTATGTTTTATGTAATTTCCTTTAAGATCAGAACTTTCATCATTGAGTCTCGTTAAGAACCGATCTATTGTAATTCCGCTTTATGCATTAATACAAACTTGGTTATTATTTCATCTGAGGCTGGAATAACTTCAAGCGGTGTACCCTTGGAGGCTAAGGGCCCAGCCCTGGAGGACACTTGCTCTTGTACTATTACATTTGGTTTATGCGTGGTTTTCTTATCGACGTTATTTGGTAATCTAATGTGTTTTATAAGTTTACATCACATGCTCTGTTTGATTTATTAAGGTTTCTAAAGACAGAACTATTGTATTGATTCTGCATCGTATCACTGTTCTTTTAGGTGTTGATATAATACTGCTAGTCTTTACAGAATACTATTGTTGTTTAACTACAGAGCCTTTGTGATGTGCACTTGTTCATTAACATTACAGAATTCATCTTGGGAGTTATGTTCTTTGTGATTTTTGGATCTATGAGCAATGCTGTTCGATTTTGAATTGCAGTCGTACTCTTTCTAGCTGAGGTTGATAACCGGATCAGATTACTATTAAGGTGTGCCGTGTGTATATATGGTTTTCAAGCGTTGTTCTATAATTCATCATTAATTAGTGCTGTTCCATTTTGGTGTGTTATTCAATCTGCCCTTGAGAGTGAAGGATTACCGTTTGATTCTTGTAGATTACGATTAGTGCATTTGATCTTATATATTAAGGTGTTACTGCTTGTTAGACTTAGTTGTCGTTACAATTTCTTAACTGCTGTTCCATTTCAGGTTTGTTGTTCTATTTCTTAATTGTTCCATTTCTTATTTGCCATTTCATTTCCTGTCATTTGTTATTTTGGTGTGAAGAAAAATCTCAAGCTGTAGTAAGCATTGACATCTATTGTCCGGCTCCTAGATCCACGATCTGTTCTCTGGTTTCATTTTTCATCAGTTTACAAAGGGATGAGTTATTGTTACTAAACCCTTGACTGATAAATTGCTTAGTTTTCTCAATGTGTGGTTTAATCTTTTGAAGTAGTTAGTTGTAAAAAAGCATCTGTTTACTCTTGTATTTTTGAACACTGTGCTACTAGCATTACTCCGGCAAATGATAGCCTCAGACTGAGACACTCTTTGAAATAACAAAATGTTCTGGGATTGACATATTAATGTGAGGTAATTAGAGGTGAAAGAGACCCTTTTTATAGCTTGACATTTTGGCGCCATTTTCGGGGAAAGAGTGTAGCCATTTGTTCTTTTTTTCAGAGTAGTGTACAAACCGGCTAGGGAAGAATTGGGTTTTAAAAATGGAAGGTAAGAGCCTATGTGTGGAGCATGTAACAACCCTGCTCCTCTACCTGCTTTCCTATAGATTTGCTGCTGTTTTGTTTGGGTAGAATTTAGTAGTTAATTTGTGTGCATGACTAAGCAGAAAAGGCCATAAAAGAATTCCAAACCTCTACGCAAGCTAGAAAAAGTTAAGGGGCTGGTGACCCTTGGCCGACCAACCTTCATAAACGAAATCTTCAAGAAAGCAGAATCTCAGCCCTCAGTAGGACCCAGAAAAGTTATTTCTAGACATCTTATTAGTTCCCTTCAGGCCACAGGATCACCATCTGTAGCCTTTGCTGAGGTGCATAGCCAAACTGAAGAGAAGGACTTTCAAGAAATTGAAAATTCTACTCCATAACTATTGTAGGAATGGAATTTCAGTAATCTTTGTGAAGGAGGAGGAGAGACAGGGCAAACAGAGCAACTGAGGTGTCCTCTTGAGACAACTCAGCCATTGAACAGCCGAGACAAGGGAAGTGCTGCAAAAATCATCTTTGAAGAAACTCAATCTCCTCAGACATTAGGCACTCTCATTATCCCAGATAGAGGAAGTGATATTAAAACTATTCCTATTAAAGCCATTCCCCCTCAGCCTAGGAATATCCTCCTAGATATCCCAGAAGGTTATTGGCATATATTCGACCAAATGGCTCAAAACTAGCCAAACACCCAAACCTCTGCATTACAATACCCCATAGTGGATTCTACAGCAAATGCGCCTATGAAAGTAATCCCTCTTCAACATATCCCTACATTCCACGGTCTTACATCAAAAGACCCGGATGCATTTCTATTTGAATTCGATGTGCTATGTAGGGGATATGATTACACCACCATCCCCCAGAAACTGAAACTGTTTCCCTCTACATTAAAAGGGGCTACTTTAAGATGGTTTATGGGATTAGGTGGTGGGGTTATAAATAACTAGGATCAAATGAAAGAATCTTTTCTAAAAAAATATCAGGACTATTGCAGGTCTGGAGAACTGAAGGACGAAATATTCCAGATGATAGCTAGACCAAACGAAACATTAGAGGAGTATGTGGAACATTTTCAGTATAATCTTCAAAGATCTCCTTATGCATCACTTCCTTTACCTGATAATGTGTTAAAAACAACATTAATAAGGGGCATGAAGGAACAATGGATTGAAACATTAAACATTATGGGAAAAGGAGATATTTATCAAGAAAAATTTGCTGACATTATTGATTTATGTATCAGGAGCTCAAGAGGCATCACAAGAGTAAAACCGCCAGAACATGATTGGTTTGTAAGAGATAATAAAATTTTGACAGAAGGAGTAATGCGTGTAGAAATTGGAAATTTATTGGAAAATTTTAAAACTGATATACTAGGGACACTAACTACACAACTTGATATTATGTAGGCCAAACAGAAGCAAATGGTGGCAGAACAGAATTTTGCAATCTTCTGTCCTCGATGCAGGAAAAAGCATAGCCATAAGGAGTGTCCACTGGATGCAGTCCAAACATGCGCCATCTGCACAAAAGATCACCTTATAGAAAGTTGTCCCTCACTTCCTAGATTAAAAGCAATATATAAGGAAGCAGAAGAAGAGCCAGAATCAGTGTATTTGCTTAACCAGCACCATCAGTGGTAGCCGCGACAATCTAGTATGTTTCCAGACCCAACTTCTTCTTTTCAGCCTCCGCAGTATAATGCTCAACAATATAATATGTGGCAAAGTCAATTTCAACCCCCGTTTCCAAACTGGTCACCACAGTCATTTCCTTCCTCAACCTCGTGGCTGAATCAGGCAAGCCAACCTAGTTGGCCGAATCTTTCTTATACCCCACCATATTGGAAAAGTAACGCATACCCACCACAATGGACTCCCCATACTTCACAAAGTTCAGCTTGGAAGACAAACTAGCAGAGAACAAAGCATCAGCCAGTAGGAACCATTCTGCTCCCTCAACTTACACTGCCAGCCTTACAACAAAATCCCCAGTCTCATCTAAGACCGCAACTCCCAGCCCAACCCAATCCCAATCCAAATAACAGGCCGGTCCAATCTGTCCAAATCATAGAAACACCAGAAATAGGAACCGATCTGAGGGAGTGTAATGATATTCAGTTAAGATCTGGGTGTATCATTGAAACCGAGGGAGATAAGACAGTTCAGGTTGAAAATCAATTACCCAGAGAACATCTGTCACAAGAAGAGGATGTGAATAAACAACAAACTCATAACCAAGCAACCACATCCTCTCCCCCATTCCCAAAACAATTAGTCATACCTCGACCTATACAATATCTTGATTTTGACATTCTGGGAGAATTACAAAATTTGTACATAAAAATTCCATTCCTCCAAGCCATTCAAGACATCCCGATATACGCAAAAACTATCAAAGAATTGTGTATAAAGAAACCAAGGAGGAATATAACAAATAGTCCAAGAGTCCAAGTAGTCAGCACTCTATCTGACTTATTACCAAGAAAAGGAACACCCATTAAATATGAAGACCCAAGAAATCCAATAGTAACTATGCAAATTTATGGTCAGACCCTTTCCAATGCCTTAGTTGATCTAGGAGCTGCAATCAATATCTTAACAACCACTACTTGCCAAAAGCTAGGGATTACATCTGTAGAACCCACTTCTACCTTGCTAAAATTGGCTAACCGATCTGTGGATAGGCTAGAGGGCACGCTACATGATGTCATGGTCTCTGTTGACTCCTGGGAATATCCAACCGATTTTCTGATAATAAATCCCAAAACCCGACTTGATGGACATCCATTGATTTTAGGTAGACCTTGGCTTGCCACTGTCGATGCTTATATTGGCTATTGGCAAGGAAATATGAGCATAACCAGAGGAGTAGATATCAAGAACTTAGTTCTATATCCTCTAGCGCAGCCAAGTGTTACAATAGTCAAAACTGATAGGCACCCTGTATCATACCTTATTGATAACATTAGATCTCGATTAACTATACAAGAGGCACTTGATTTCAAAGACCAAACAGAAGACGATGCCATTAATAATTTCATTAGTCAAATTGAACTCACATCCCGCACACAATGTCACATGATAAAAGTAGCATTTGATAGTGAATTAGAATAAGATCCTCCTAAAGATACACATGATCATACAATACCTGTTACCTCTATTGCAAATAGTAAAATTGTGGAAATTGAACCGGGAAAAAACTTAAACATTAATTCCAACCTCACATACGAAGAAGAAATGAAGCTCATCGATGTGTTAAGGAAATATAAAGAAGAATTTGCATGGGACTACCCTGATATGAAAGGAATTGACCCCCAGTTATGTACACACCACATTTATATAGAAAAAGATGCGAGACCTGTTCGTCAGCCTCAGAGGAGACTAAATCCTCATCTAAAAGATGTGGTAAAAGTTGAACTTCAAAAACTTTTAGATGTCAATTTTATCTATCCTATCTCCGATAGCAAATGGGTCTCTGCACTTGTGGTGGTACTAAAAAAGAATGGGAAATGGAGAATCTGTGTGGACTACAGAGAGCTAAATAAAGCAACACAAAAAAACCACTTCCCTCTCCCATTCATTGACCAAGTATTAGACACTTTGGCAGGGAAGAAATTCTTTTCTTTCCTGGATGGCTTCAGTGGATACAATCATATTTAGATTGCCCTTGAAGACCAAGACAAAACTACTTTTACGTGTCCTTGGGGAACATTTGCCTACCGAGTTCTACCTTTTGGCCTATGCAATGCTCCTGCCACATTCCAAAGGGCTATCCTCAGCATTTTTGCAGACTTAATAAATGAAGGAATTGAAGTATACATGAATGAATTTACACCATACAGAGATGATTTCGATCTAGCATTGGATACACTAGAAAAAGTACTACAACGTTGCATTGATACCAGGCTTTGTTTAAGCCATGAAAAATGTTATATGATGATGATTGAAGGACTTATCCTAGGACACTATATTTTAGCAACTGGCAATCAGGTAGATCTAGCCAAATCCAAATAATTTTGCTTATTCCCACTCCTACCACTCAAATGGAGGTACGCAGTTTTCTTGGATTTTCTGGTTATTATAGGAGATTTATAGAGCATTATTCACATATTGTTGCACCTTTATATGCACTAACTGGTAACATTGATTTTCTTTGGATAGAAAAATGTGAACATGCTTTCAAGGATCTGAAGAAGCTCGTGTCCATAGCCCCAGTCCTTCGACAACCAAATTGGGATTTGCCATTTCAGATATCATCTAATGCCTCAGATACAACCATTGGAGTAGTCCTTGGGCAGGAAGAGGATAAAAAACCATATGCAATTTATTACATCAGCAAAAGTTTATCCCCTGCTGAATTAAACTACACTGTTACTAAAAAATAATTTCTAGCTGTAATACATGCTATCAATAAGTTTAGACATTACATTACTGGATATCCTGTTATCTTGTACACAGATCATTCTTCCATAAAATATTTAGCAAACAAGCCTATCACAAATGGAAGAATAACTAGATGGCTGATTTTATTGCAGGAATTTGATATTACAATCAAGGATCGACCTAGAAAAGAAAATCATGTAGCCGATTTTCTCTCAAGAATGCCAAAGCCAATCGATGTAGTAGCAGTTGAAGATCAATTTCCAAACGAGCATCTGTTTGTTGTGGCTATTCAAACACCCTGGTATGCTGATTTTGCCAATTACCTAGCAGTAGGTAAATTACCAAAGCATCTAACCCCTAATGAGCGGAAACAGATTGTTCAACGGAGTGCTCGATTTTCTTGGATTGGGGGCTATTTGTTCCACATAGGGGTAGACATGCATATCAAGAGATGCGTTCGAGAAGATGAAATCTTTGACATTTTAAAAGCCTGCCATGACAGACCATGTGGCAGACATTTCACCGATCGCAGAACTAGACATAAAGTGCTGCAAACAGGGTATTATTGGTCCACGATTTTCAAAGATGCAAAGAAATTCGTCCAAGCTTGTGACAGTTGCCAGAGAGAAGGATGCTCTGGTCAGTTTGATGAGATGCCTCTGAAACCACAGCTAGTCATCGAACCATTCGAGTAATGGGCTCTTGATTTCCTTGGACAAATTAACCCATCATCAAACCAGAAAACATATATTTTGGTGGCAACAGAATATGTCACCAAGTGGGTTGAAGTAGAGGCATTGCCAAGAGCTACATAGGATTCTGTCATACAGTTCCTATTCCATCTATTTGTGCGTTATGGCCTTCTAAGAGATAATTACAGACAGTGGACCACAGTTTGCTGGGAACAAAATAGATGCAACACTCAACAACTATCATGTCCAGCATAAAATCACTACTCCATACCACCCACAGGCAAATGGGCAGGTAGAAAGCAGCAATAAAATAATAGAATCAATCCTAATGAAAACCATTGCGTCACATAGACGTGATTGGGCTGCTAGACTAGTCAAAGCACTGTGGGCTTATAGAACAACATGGAGAAGTACCACTAGTTACTCACCTTATCAATTAGTGTTTGGAAAAAAACCAATTTTCCCCATAGAATTCGAAATCCAAACATTACGAACAACATAGAAAGTTGGCTTAGATCTAACCAAGGCACAGATTAAGCGATTACAACAGATCAATGAGCTGGATGAAATTAGGCTCTCTGCACTTCAAACACTACCCTGATCTAGCAGGAGCGAGCTAAATGGCATGATGCTCTCATTAAAAATAAAGTCTTCCACGAAGGAGACTGGGCACTTTTGTACGACTTTAGGTTTCAGGACTTCCCTGGGAAGCTCTAAACTCGTTCATTGGGACCATACAAAATCCAGAAAGTACATGACAATGGTACCCTTACTCTAATCACTATTGACGGTTCTGGATATGCCTTCAAGGAAAATGGCCACCAAGTTCGTCTTTATCGCAAACCACTCACTTGGGAGTCCTTCTACTAGCAGCTACGCCGAGACTCTGATATGGAAATTTTGGGGGAGGGAGAGAAGTCTTCCTCACCTATAATTAATTAAGAAATTTATTTATTTTCACAGTTTGTACATAATTTATTTTCTTTTGTTGAATCATTTTTGTACAAATTTTTGAATCAATGTTTTGCCATTACTATTTTTGCTATTCCTTTTCTCAAAATAATAACATTTTCTTCCAGTTGTTCCTTTTTCAAAAGAACAACACCCTTTGGATCAACCATCATTTTGCTGTAATTTTGTTCTTTTTCTTTATTTCTGTGTTCTGCTGTTCATTTTCCAAAGGAACAACATTTTTGATTTCTGCTGTTCCATTTCCAAAGGAATGACATTTCTGTGTTTTGTTGTTCCTTTTCCAAAGGAACAACATTTTCGATTTCTATTTTTCCTTTTCCAAAGGAATGACATTTGTGTGTTTTGCTGTTCCTTTTCCAAAGGAACAACATTTTTGATTTTTGCTATTCCTTTTCCAAAGGAACGACATTTGTGTTTTTTGTTGTTCTTTTTCCAAAGGAACAACATTTTTTATTTCTGTTGTTCATTTTCCAAAGGAACGACATTTGTGTGTTTTGTTGTTCCCTTTCCAAAAGAACAACATTTTCAATTTCTGTTGTTCCTTTTCCAAAGGAACGACATTGGTTTGTTTTGCTATTCCTTTTCCGAAGGAACAACGTTCTCGATTTCTGTTGTTCCTTTTCCAAAGGAACGACATTTGTGTGTTTTGCTATTCCTTTTTCAAAGGAACGACATTTGCGTTTTCTGTTGTTCCTCTTCCAAAGAAACAACATTTTTTGGTCTTTTGTTGTTCCTTTTTCCAAAAGGAACACCACTTGCATTCTTTTTCTCTTCCTTTTTGAAACAGCTCGTTCCCCTTGCGTTCTAAATTAAGGATGCTTACTGTTCCTATTCTTTCAATTCTTTTAGAATACAACTATGCACTTATGTAATGGATACAAAATCACAACATACTGAAATCAGTGAATCATAAAATCGCTATCTTGTTATAGACATTTTTGGGCACTTCAACCCAAATCATAAATGTCCATAAACTGATGGCTCCTAAGTCCCTAAAAGTGTTTCTTCACTACCTAAAGGAATAAGGTCAGCTGATTACATCATCTCCCAGGAGTTCTCCACTAAAAACTGCTCATAAATGTTCAAAACTAGACCATACTGAAAACCTAGTGCAGAGTGTGCGATGCATATCTCCTTCCCAGTGTACAGGGTGTGATGCATACTGAATGGCTCCTCTGTAGGGTGTGATGGTCGGGAATGGACAAATGGCAAGGACAAAATGTGAGGTGGAAGATCATGGAATCTTCTAGAAGCTTCCCCTCTGGCACTTGCCTCTCTGTTTTTGACCAAGGATGAGTAAGAGATCATCATTCTCCAAGTGGAAGCAGGAACTATGAGAGAGAGGACACTAATCAAGACCCCAGAAGATGACTCACCTCCCTGCAATAATCTATATATGGATCCCTCATCACAGAGATCCAGAGGCTAGAATCTTGTATCTTGTAGAGAAGCGTTGTTGGTTTTCTAGTGTATTCATATTGTTGGGTGATCTAAGCTTTACTTGAGGTGAAGAAGGGCTTTCTAGCTGGAGGATGATGCTGGGTCAGAACATATGGTTGTAATCCTCT
>APFE030739722.1:0-22916 GCA_000404065.3 Pinus taeda | reverse complement strand
AGCATTGCAAAGTCCAAATGGTAAAACATTATAAGCATAAGTGCCCCAGGGACAAGTAAAATTGGTTTTGTCCTGGTCCTCTAAGGCTATCCTGATCTGGTTGTAGCCACTGAAACCATCAAGAAAAGAGAATGATGATTTCCCAACTAATGTGTCTAGCACTTGGTCAATAAATGGTAGTGGGAAATAATCTTTGAGGGTTGCTTTGTTCAATTGTCTGTAATCAACACAAATCCTCCACTTGCCATTTTTGTTGGGCACTACTACCAATGGGGATACCCACTGACTGTTAGAGATAGGATAGATAAAATTGACTTTCAACAGTTTTTGTAATTCCCCTCTAACAATATCCTGAAGTATGGGATTCATTCGTCTCTACGGTTGCCTCACTGGTTTGATATTACTATCTGTATAAATGTGGTGAGTGCATGTTTTGGGGTGAATTCCATGCATATCGGTGTAGTCCCAAGTAAATGCTTTCTGGTATTTTCTCAGTACTTGTATCAATTTTTCCTCCTGAGATGAGTCTAGGTGAGTGCCAATATTCAAAGTTTTTCCTGGACTAATCTCTATGGTCTTGCTCTGTGTGTTTGTGATAGATTGGATAGGAAAAATGTTCTGAAATGTTGTTTGCAAGGAACGAATGGTGCATGTTTCCTGAAAATTTTGTGCCAAAAGTTCATCTGCAGCATGGTATTGGTCATTTCTCAATTCTTCAAAAATATCAGGTTGAGAAAGGAACAATTCTACCAAATCATCATTATTTTGTTCTTGAAAATCATAGATTTGGTTGATGCTGAAAACAAACTGAACTTCTGCCTTATCATTGTATTTATCATCAAGCCATAAATTGTTTGCTACTGCTGGTGATTGTGCTGATGGGTAAAGAGTGAGTTGTTTTCTTTTAGTTCCTCATGAAATGATCATATTACCCAATCTACATCCTATGAATGCATCAACAGTTGCTAACCATGGTCTACCAAGGATGATAAGGTGTCCTCCTAAATTGGATTTTGGCTGAAGAACTAAAAAGTCCACTAGATACTCCCAAGAGTCCAGTGAAACAATTATGTCCTCCAAAATCCCTTCTGGAATCACTTTAGACCTATCAACGAGTTGTAGAACAATTGTTGTGTGCTGCAAGTTTGTGAGCTGGAGTGTTTTCATTGTTTCAAGAGTCATCACATTTATTGTGGCCCCAAGGTCAATTAAGGTGTTTGGAATATGTATGTTGTTAATGATTATAGTGACTCTGGGAATACCAGGATCAACATACTTTTCCATTGAAATGGTGTTTGTCATAGAGGCCAGCTAAATGTCCAATAACATGAATAGTTTGTGGATCAACTCTTTTCCTGGTAGGCTTCTTGAGGCACAGTTCTTTGATGGCTTTAGTATATATGGGAATGTCTTTTATGGCTTGTAGTAGGGGAATTTTTATATAGACATTCTTTAACTCATCTAAAACATCAAACTGTGGTATAGACATGGAAAGTTTTGTTTGGACCAATCTATCTGGAAAAGGTGGTGGATGCAACGGTTGCATTTGTTTATTTTTGATGTCATCATTTTGTTTCCTTTGAGTTGGAGTTTCATTTTCATTTTCTTCGTTTTCTTCTTTTTTATCAGCTATCGGAGATTCTTTTTGAAGTACCTTACCAAACCTTAAATTGATATTTTCCAAAGGTAATGTGGGATATGATGGTCCCTCATCTACATTATAAGCTGGTCTCTCTACTCTGTTATTTGGATTTGGTATAGGTTGAGCAGGAATTTGAGTAGGTCTAGGAGGTTGTTGGTTAGATGGAAGTTGTAATTCTGGTGGATTTATTGGTGGAGGAGCAAGCAATGCTTGTTGAGTGGGTTGGGGTTGATGTTGGTAAACAACTTGCTGCTAAGGATATTGCTGATAAGTTTGAGGATATTGCAAATATGGCTGATGATACTATTGATATGGCTGCACATATGGTTGGTATGGTTGAGGATATGGTTGATATTGTTGAGAGTATTGCTGAGACGATCTCCATTGTTGTTGTGGGTAATTTTGGTGCTGTCATGGAATGGGTACATTCCACGAATTCTGAGCATACATATGATCTTGTGTAGGAAATTGCAAATTCTGGTTTGGAAACATACCTTGAGGTGGAGGTCTTGGTTGCCATGGTCTCTTTGCGCCCATGAAATGCACATTCTCCATATCTGTGTTAGCTTCCACATTACAATTCTGCCAAATCTTGACTTTAGAGCAATGAAATATATCATTATTTTTAGTACAAAAGGCACAAACTTGAATGTTTTCTAATGGGCAGTCTTTTAAGGCATGTTTCTTCCTGCATGTTGGACAAAAGACAACCATCATTTGATCTTCCTCTTCTTGTCTTTACTTGGATTTGAGAGTGTCAATTTGAGTTCCTAAGGTACTCAATAGATCTGTTTTGAATTCTTCTAACAAATTTCCTATTTCAGCTCTTGTGACACTTGTTGAAGCAGATTTTGTGGCTTTGGATGATATGGCTCTTTTTCCAATTTTGGCTTTGCTCCTAGAATACTTTTCACATAAATCAACAATTTCTTCAAAAGGTAAGGTGGAAATATCACCTTTTCCCATCAAATTAAGATCATCTAATTATTCCTCTCGAATGCCCTTCAAAAATATTGTTCGAATGAGATCAAGAGTCATGGATCGATGTTTTGATTTTTGTAAATTGTAAGCAAATCGTTCCAAGTACTCCTCTAGATTTTCATCCTCTTGTTGATTCATCCTAAAGATATCATCTTTTAGAATCTTTTCGATCTAGAATAAGGTTTGGTATTTCTTTAGAACATTATCTCATGCCATCCCAATCAGTTATTGCATGTTCACCAAGTCCCATGAACCATCTTAATTGCTGATGCTTTTTATGTTGCTGGGAAGAGTCTAAGCCTATGGGCATCATCTGTGTAACCCATATGTTCGACATACAATGTCAAACTCAAACAAGAATGAATCTGGATCTTCTGAAGCCATGCCATAAAAGTTTGGTAACACAGAAGGAGGTATGTTTTTCATTTTTATTTCCTCATCATGAGTGTCTTCTGGTTCCTGAATAGGAAATTTAAAGGTTGACTCTTCCTCCTCTCTTTGATCTTGTTGTTGTTCAGGAGTGGGTCTTCTTGCTGATCCTCCTCCTTCCTCAGCCATTTTGATAGATTCATCTGGTGATTTAATTGCTTGTTCACTATCACTTGTTCAAAGAGAAGTTGTTCTAAAGATTGTTGAGTTATTTTTCTACTTTCTCTTTTTGTATAGGATTCAGGGAGATGTTTCTTCTGTGATTCATGTGCCAATAGGATTTGTCTCTCAATAAGTGTAAGTCTTTGCCCTGATTTGTGTTTATCCTCTAATTTTTGTATGGTGACTTTCTTAGCTGGTGTTGTGTGTTCAATTTTTCCTAAAGGGTCTGCTCTTGGTGGTAGGTTAGTTTTTGGATGGGGGGTTTTTATGAATCTACCTTTATTATCTCTAGATCTAGGCATAAGCAAACTTGAATTCTAAAATGACAATTAAAATCAAATCTATGTTTTGTGTTTGTTTGTTTTTGTTTATTTATTTATTTATTTTTTTTATATTTTGTTTTTTTTTAGAAATCCTCTAACTGCGCCTCCCTGGCAATGGCGCCAAAATGTAGTGGCCAATCTAGGGTGCTATATTAGACTAGATTTAATATCAACCAAGGTAGGTAAACTTAGAGGCACGTTTCTAAAGTCTATAGACCTAAAATGATCTCATCTACCTAACTAAGTGTCTACTGTGACAGGCTACAACACTCCTTTATAGGAGATTGAAATATGTTTCCTATCACACCTTAACCCTCAGATCATCTAATTTAATTAACTATTCTAAAGGAACAACGTGTTACTAGTCTGAGTTTTCAATCCTTTTACAAGGATATCATTCACAAAAGCTCTTTCCAGTTAACACACTAAGCATTCATGAAAACCAAAAAAACTCTTTTAAGCACACTGAAATTTAAATGCATGAAAACAGAGTCCACAGAGATACTTCGAAATTCAATGGTCGATCAAATCTTTTACAAGATCTTGTTCAATAATATAGCAATCGAATTCTCAAGCTATCACCATGAATAATACTTGCAAGAACTTCTAATAGAATCAATAAACTCACAGGAAAGAAAATAACAAACTTATTCAACACTATTCATATTCGAAAACGCTATGGAAATGAAAATAAAAGTATACCAATCTCCACATAGGGCCCGTCCATGCTTCAATGGAACACTTAGGAAACTTCAAGTGATGAAAACGTTAACGCATAAGCACTGTAATGGTAAAATGATGCCTATAATTAAGTTCTAGAAATCAAATCACATGCAAGAGCAATGTTCTAGAAACAATACACAAGAACAACAACGTTCTGGACAATACAATACGCAGTCCTTTTATCTGCTTGTCTCATATCCTTGTTCACTAACTTTCCCTTCTAGTCTATAATAGAATGTACATACATTATCATGTAGATGTTTCTGCTTTTACAAGAAAGGTGATTTTGTCTTTTCTAATCTTAACTGATTTCCAAAGCAAAACGAAATTAGTTTAGGCAACTCTGGCTTTTTGCTGCTTTTGTGACCAAAAAGACTGGGTTTGACCAGCATTGACCATGTATCCAGGAGCTTTAGATTCATTGTTGAATAGATCTTTCACCATGTATGTACATCCTAGATCATGTTCCTATCCTTTGTTTTGATTTTCCTACCATGCCACGTGTCACATCATACACCATTTACATGAACTCATGACATCCTGTAATTTTGTTGAAAATTTCTAATTTTTAACATAAAAATTCACAAATTAAATTTAATGTAAATAACAACTATAATACTTTGATTAATCAATTTCAATGGACTATGAGGGGTGTATGGGAGAAAATGATAGACAAATGATGGATTTATAGAAGAAAAGGATGCCAATGAAATGGTACCAACAGTCCTCAAATTCTTCTCTCTTCAGAAGATTCTTTGATGAAGAGATGAAGCAAGAATTTTTCACCATTATGGATATGGTGTGAGAAATGTATGAGGATGGAAGGAAGAGCAGCATTCTTAGAAATCAGCTGAATTCCATGAAGGAAGAGAAGTAGTTGCTTGCTGAATAATTGCAGGAAATGGAGAGGCAACTTCATATTGCAAATATGAACTTGAAAAGAATGCATGAGTTGGAAACACAACTCTTTGTTTCCTAAGAAGCCTTAGTCAAGTACTAGCTTGAAGAAGAGGTAAGCCATTCCAGTTTGTCTTCAAATTCTTCTGAGAATTCTTGTATTAGTTCTTTTGAAAAACATACTAAAGGCATAGGTTTCAAGCTAATGTCCAAGATGGGCTATGAAGGAAAGGGCTTGGGAAAGAATGCACAAGGTATTGTTGAACCAATAATGGTTGAGGAAAGGCCTAAGTATTTGGTTCTTGGCTATGGACATTCTTATGGACAGAGTTCCAAGGATGCCATGAAAGCCATTGAAACAGTCCCAAGAAGGAGTTTCATTTCATGTCCTCTACCTCAGAAGTGTGAAGGTTGTATCCAAGAGGAATACAATAGCTTGAAACATCAATTGCAGGATGTAGGTGTTCAAAATCACAGACTTGAACAAGAGAGTTGGGGAGACTTTAGCAGCCTTGAAGAGTTTGATGGTGTTCCAAAGGGAGCCACTTCTTCATTTGCTTCACCTCCTCATGAAGGCAATAAAGGTGAAAGAGGCAAGTATAAATCTGGTTCTAATCATATTCCTTTTGATTTTACAAAGCATGATAAATTTCCACATAAGTATGGGGAAAGAATTGTATGTTCCTTTTGTTTTTTTGGATAACCATGATGTTTCTAGATGTTGGAAGAGAATGGCCGCATACAGGAAGCAGAAGAAGGAAAATAAGCAAGCAGCCAAAGGTCCATTGGACAAGGCAAATCATGCTGTCAAGAGGATGCACATGCAGTGAACTTATTGCCATAAGCAAGGACAGTTTGTTGCAAAATTTTGGACACTGAATCCAACATTGCTTCCACCAAAGCTAAAGAAAGTGGAAAGAGAAGACGGTAGAAATGGAAGTGAAGATTCCATGAATGATATGTCTCAAAATGATTCACATGATGATGCTGATATGCAGACAAAGGTAGTACCTTTGAAAAGGATTGGTAAGGAATGGTTAGAATTATTATCCAATTAATATTGCATGTCTATTGATGCATATATATTATATTTCATTTCATCTTCGAAAGTACAATGTGCTTAAGTTAAAGTTGAGGGATGAAATGCATGCATGAGCTAGAGATGCATGAACATAGGGATGTTGATGATTTCCTTGTTTTTTGAACATGTATGTGTAATTAAATTTTAGGGTTGATTGCTTTGACATGCATGTGATGCCAAGTTGACTTGAAAGAAGTTAACTTGGTCTCCAAATGGAGATAATGATGAAAGTTTCATTTTTTGAAAAAGAGTCCTAATGGTCTTTTTCTACATGCTTGACTTGAAGGATCATTTTTTTAAAGGCATGTTTTATGGGCTTGTATCTAGTCCATCATTTGTATGCAGATGTAAGACATGGAGGTGTTCACAAGATGTTAAAATATGTTTCTTTTGTTGAATTAGGAGTTTGGTCCATCTAGTTGTTGTCTGTATGCCTGTTGTTGTTAACAGTTGTTGTTGGCAGCTTGTCAAATAGGTACAAATGAAAGTTTTGTGGAGAAGATGTACTTCAAATTTGTTGAGCCACCTTGGATCAATGATCAAGGCAAAGAAGCTCAAACTACCTTCTATGACCATTTCAGTAGAAGTTCTGTAGGAAGGCAAGGAGGAAGACAGTTCTTCTCAGGAAGACCAGCCCATCCAGAGAAGGGAAGTGGTCAGAAACTTTGGTTGAGAGGCACTATGCAAAGGAAAGTGTAGGGAGGTTGAAAGAAGAGGGTGAGTCACTCTAATTTACTATTTAGATTAGTATATCAGTCTTTTGGAGACCAAAAGTTCTTTTAGTGGGAAGGTGTGATCCAAAAATGGATCCTGGATAAACCTCTAAGTCTAAAAGACTTCATATAAGAGGTGAAAGGTGCCAAATGGAACACATCCTTTGTAAATTAGAGGAAAATGAAAGTCATAGTCTGCTCTAAGAAATAGTCCCATTGCAGGGATCCCTCCATTCTGAATCCAACTCAACTTAAATGGGCGAAAACAAACTTCAGATGGGAAAGCTATCGTAAAATGAAGCTGCCCTTTTTAAAAGGAAAAAGAGGCAAAATCCCCTGAATAATGGATCTAAAAACCCTCTAAGTCTTCCAAATCTCCCAAACGGGCAAGACCACAGAAAAAGGAGAAGTTATGGAGAAGGCGGATAACACTATCGGGCCTTAAAAACATGAAGAAAACCATGAAAACAAGGCTATTGGAGGCTTAAACAATGGTTGCACAATGGCTGTTAGATCTAGCCGATCAACAGTCCAGATCTGATTGGAAATCGCAATCAGTGGTGATAGGTGGATCAACAATCGCAATCGGCAGTGACAGGTGGATCAACAATCACAATTGGCATTGGCAATAAACCATGTTATATGGGAAGGCTGTGGGCTTATGCGATATGTGATTGCGACAAGTCGCATCACAATATCGCATCGGTATGTTACAATGGAGCAGGGCTATATGTTATAGATATATGTGATCTGATGGCCAGGAGAGAAAAGCAATAGAGAGCCAAAGAGCTATTGCACAGAGCTGCTAAATTGTTGATGGTGGCCGAGTTGCTGAAGTCGAGCACAAATGGGTAGCACTGAGATAGAGCAGAAGCAAAAGAGCAACCTACGGGGTCACTTGGAAGCCAAGTGAAAAGCCAAGAGGACTTTTTTTCTGATAGAGAGCCAAAGAAGCTAGAGTTGAGGAGCCAAAAGCCAGAACCAAGAGCCAAAGAGCCAGGGTCAAAGTCAAGAGCCAGAGAGCCATGAGCCAGAGCTTCAAGAGCCGAAGGGATAAAATTGTGTATGAACCCATTGTTTATGTGTAGAATAGTAGGATTTGAGCCAAAGAGCTTGTAAAAGACTTACACCATAATCCCAGAGAGCCCAATTGAATTAACTAGAGCTCACAGAGATGTAGCCCAAGAAGTATGGGTGAACTCCAAATTAAATCACTTTTTCTGTGTGTATTTTATTGCTACATTATCTCTATTATTATTTTTACCGTTATATGTATTTATACATCAGTATCAGCACACTAATTTGCATCATAACAACACAAATTAAAGCAAGTAATCAATTGAAAACAACTACAAGCATATACCCATATTTTCAAGCATTTCTTAATTCCACATTGGTTAATCAAATAGACTTCAGAAAATTCAAGCTTTGGAAGTGGGAGAGGTTCTTGTAAGTTAGACAAGAAGCCTAAGAGCTCCATTTTTAGAACAATCGCTCCCACAACAAGTCATACATGTGATTGGAAGCCTCCAACTATTCCCACAACCCTGCATCACAATGGTTGCAACTCAAAAAGTTCAGTTCAAAGCATGCGGTCCTAGATTCTAGGCCTAAATTCCAAGTTAGCCTCCAAACCACTGCCCATAACTCAGTGAGACTTTCCATAATCATAAATGAAATCAAGACAAAGAGATTCATACAAAATTTTATCAAAGACTTGACCTAACCATGCCTAACCACTACAACCATTTCATGAAACACATTGTGAACATGTAATCTACAGGTCATGAATGCATATCTAAACATAGGGGTCTGAGACTTATATGAGAATCATCAAGAAGGTTTAATGCCCACTCATAATAGTTGTAATAACATCTATTTGGTCGTCATATTTTCCTCTAAGCCTGATAACTTGCTTTGCATAAAACCAATTTCTGTCATGATTAATCTTCATGGCCTCAATTTCCTTAGCATGTTGATTTTACATGATCTCCATCTCTCTATTACGTTTTTCGAGGTGGGTACATAAAGTTCTCACATCATTGGCGTAATTAGTTTGATTGATCTCCATATTTTTTACCAGCAACATTAGTTCTTGCATTTAATAACCATTCACTTACCATTCAAAACATGATAAGAGCCATAACTAGAATATGTCATGAAACCATGCGTATAACAAGCTTATAACAAAAATAATAACAATGAAAGAAAAACCATCAAAGCCACATAATAACAAGTATAAATACTCATGAAATACAAGATGAAAAGAGCTCTTATGAACATATGCAAAAGCTAACCATGTCATGGACTTCCATGTACCTACCCAACCATAGATTGGGTTGAACTAATTCTTTCTTTTAGCCAATCACCCCCGTGCAATATTCCAAGCATGATTGTGGGACTAAAAATAGAATAACCAGGGCTTCCTCAGGCTTTACCGTAATCTCACAAAAATTGGTCAAGGGATTTGTAGGCATAAAACAAGAACATACACTACCAAGCTTTACCACAATCCTACCAAAACCATTCAAGGGATCACTAGGCCCTAAACAAGCTTGGATGCCTCCAGATATGTTCACTAATACCTTGAGGAATTTTCCCGTCTCCACCCTCAGGATTTAGCGCAATCCCACCAACCAAATGAAAGAACCCCATCACACCATGACTATTTGGAAATGGAAGGCAAGGCTGGAACCACTGTCACACTTGGAAAAAGCCATTCCATGACAACAAAAGAACCAAATACATACATGCATGTACTGTGCATTCACAAACCAGCTAGGAAATCACACATGCAACATATTACCTACAAGTATTCCCACTGAAGCTTCTTGTTCCAACTTTTCCTTGATTAATCCTTGCTTTCCTTTGCTTTCTTATCCTTTCTTCGCCTTCCTTTCTCCAATGCTAGAGTGATCCAATAATTTTCTAGGTGTGAAATAGTATGAGAGAGAGAGAATAGAGAGATAACTACAAGCTAAAACTGAAAAAAGGTTAACCTGACAAAAACTGTGAACTGACCCTCATAAGCCTTTTATTATTGAGGCCTCTATTTTCTTCATTTTCCTCTATTTTTCCTTCAATTTTCTTCTCATACAAACTTGTGACCTTTCACCTTAATTTTCTCCTATTTTCCTTTATTTTCATAAATAAAATGCCAATTAATGCCTCTTGCCTTTCCAAAGCCTTTTCCAATTTCCCTTAGCCATAATAAACCAAAATGAACACCCAATAGGAAGTTTTTCCCAACATTTAGCTTGGAATATGTGTCCCATGACCTTGGTATTGTTTTTCCTTATTAAATTTATTACATGAACTTTTAACCGAGGGTTGTTACAACTTCAAGGAAAACCACACGAGGTCGAGTTTCATTAATTTTTTTTTTGATTTTTGGGCCAAAGTGCACATTTGTGTTAGATGACATTAGCGTGATGTTTTTTGTCACATGATGTCACTCAAGAATCATTGAAGGATTCATTTATGTCAGCCTTTGTTAATGCCACATAATATTATTCACACATAAGCATGACACAGACAAGGACGTTGTGACCGCACTGATTTGATTACTTGGAGCGGCTGATTCTTGATGACGTAAATCGCACCACATCTTCGACTTGCTAAGATTTTAACACTTGCAGGAGATGCGACCAATACTGCTTAGGGACATGTGGTGGGCCACCAATGGATGTGCATCCCCGACAGTGGTGTACCAAACCATCCTCCCCACCGTATGAAAACCACTTAAGGGATAGGGTTTAACACCATGTCACCAACCACTTCACCACCACATCATTGATCACCATGTCACCACCTTTGTAGCCAAAACGTCACCACACGACATCACCTCGTCGACTCAACATGATGATCTCATCACCCCATATAAGTATGCCATCATGATGTGTTGGGTGTAGGATCCCCTAAGGGCAGTTTCAGGGCTTAAAGCCCATATTTTGGTCCAATTTTGTAATCCAAATGTAAAGACTCCGCATTTTGTGGTCACGGAGTGTGTAGTTGTTAAAGAGTCATAGGGTTGTCCACCCTTATTTTGGAAATGTAATGTCAACTGTAGAAGATCTACCCATGGTTCGCAGACCATGGATTGTATAAATATAGCTAAGCTCTAAGTAGTTAGAGGGACAATGGAATCAATGAAGAAGATCAAACATGTATGAGAGATAGCTCTGAAGGAGTAGTCTAAGTTTTGGGTCGCACTGTAGGTAGAGTCTCTATGAACTGAGTGCGTAGAGGCCTAGAAGTCTGCAACTGAGTGCGGGGATCCCTGCAGTTGAGTGCGTAAGGCGGGTCGAGTCTGTAATTGTTCAAATTTATTAATAAAGAGAATTATTCTACAATTTATGCATCTTTACTTCCTGTTTATGCACTTGTTATATTGGGTATGAATTTTACTTATAATGTGTGATTGTATGTAAATATATTGGTTAAGTGAATGCAAGTAAGAACATCCATTTACACGAAGCTAACTAAGATCTATTAATAAGATAAGTAAGACACTTAGCCTGGTTTGGGAAATATCATAGTTTGCTGCCCTAGTAGCATGAAAGTATATCAGCCCTTGGTTAAGCCTGCGTGAAAACTGATTGTATCCTTTCACAAAGGTACTAAAGGGTGGAACAGAGGGCTAAGCCACCTGCGCGTAGGTAGGTATAGTTGAAATAAACCGACATCACAACCATCTCAAGGGTGCGGAAACTTGGTTCCAACATCCCCCCATACTGCTTCGGGTGAGACTTCAGTCCGCACTTCGTGGGCTGATGCCGAAAGGGCCAGTAGTGTAGGGATTTGTTTAGCTAACTAATGATAAACCTGGGTCAGGCCCCCACAAGCCAACAAATGGTTCCATTGCAGGGACCAAAATATTCATAGGGATGTGTGATGTCGTATCACTGGAATCCAACTAAGAAAGAAATCGAAGGCTAGTTGGACAAAAGAATTCACGAGTTCGCAACGCAAGAAAACATAAACCCGCGATTGCCAAAAGAATAGTGGTTGGATTGATACCTATATACAAAGATGCATGAAATATTTTTTGCGTCCTTCCCTACTGAGCTAAACGAGTGGATCGTGAAGCTAGCAGATAGACAAGGAAGGTGGAAACTTGACGGTCCTATTCTGTGGACCCTAGAGATAGTGTGAAGGTTGTAGGCATTAGAGGATAAGATCGTGTGCTCCGTCAATCATTAGCTTGATCACATTACAGGAGGATTTTTTATTGAGTTTGTGATCGACACCTCAGTCAGCTATAGCGAGGTAGAGAAATGCTTTTTCAAAGGACCGCGAGGCAAGTACGTAAAATCTTTGAATACTTGGATTAAAATTCTGTTGTGCGAAAAATGGGTTATGCATCTACCTTGATGTTTAGAACTATGTGAAGTGGAAAAAGTTACAGAAATAAGGGAAATAAGGGTCCGGAGTATAGCCCCTTGATTTCACCACTGCGAAGGGATAGTGAAGGTCTCTCCACGAAATGCTATTCAGTTGATAAGACAAGGATTTCCGCGAATACCACATCCGCCCACACCACCTTCATCTTCACTACCATTGCCTCTAACTTCACCCGTATCACCTCCACCTCCACTGCCATTCAGTATGGAAAACGTAGTGAAGTTGCCTTTGATCAAAGGCTTGGGAAATGAAGACCCGGACCAATTCTGGTTCATTGTGAGGGCTGCATGGGAAGCTCAGGGTGTTATAGATGACCATATAAATAAGGCAACACTAGTTAGTGCTCTGTAAGATCATGCTATAGCCTAGTATATTAAATACTCTAGTGATAACCCGAATTATAGAGTAGCAGACATCTAAGCTGCAATAAATAGGGAATTTAGCAGGCCTAAATCTGAAGCACAGTCGATTGTGGGATTCAAAGAGATCACAATGCTACCAGGCAAGACACCTTGGGAACTAGATTAGAGGCTAAAATGTACGATCCACTAAGCCAACATGAATTTGACAGATGGAAAACATCGCCAGTGGTTTTTGGCTTCGCTACTACCACACTTAAGAAGTGCGCTTTCGCAGCAGAAGATAATGACTCAGGTAGAGGCCTTGGAGATTTCCATGAGACTACATGAGACCCTGATACAAGATCCTAATCTAGGAGTTCAACAGATCCATGCGCAGCTGAAGAATCTATGCCTTGAGATGCAAAGCTTGAATTAAGATAGGATGGTTTAGCTAGAGGTATGCGAAGAGGTATGGCGCGTGAAATTCAAGAGTCAGATTCATGAAAAAGACCACTTCCCAATCTTTATAAATTACCTTCCAGGAGGAGGATAGATGCCTTTAAGGCTAGAAGCTCAAGCAGGACCTAGCACGACGCTTGCTTTGTGGTGCACTATCTGTCAAATAGCCAAAAAACATGCCACAGACAACTGTTACTTGTTACAAAAGTATACGCAAACTCCACAATAGTTGTTCTGCAACTTTTGTAGATCGGTGGGACATGATGAGCGTACTTGCAGGAGCTATGAATTGATGATGGATAGAATGCCCACCTATAGAGTTCAGGCTGAAACGTGGCCCCTTGACCAAAATGTAGGGATGGCACGGACATGATTTTAGGTGTGCAGACAAAGCCCAGGCAGAGGAGGACCTGGTAGAGGTCGTGGACAGTTGATTTGTTACAATTGAGGAGGGCTAGGACACTATGCCCATGATTGCACTAATCTAATGTGCCTGTTGTGCAAGTATTGCATGTTGTTTGATCATGAAACATAAGATTGTCCTATGCTGATAGCCATGATATGTGACAAAGGAGCACTACTACCTTCTCTGAATCAGAACCTACAGATGAAGAGGTTTGAGCCACGTGAGGAAGATCTGAACATAAATATAGTGCTCCAAAGTGGAATCACAACGGGAGATGACAAGTGGAAACAACCAGAAGATAGCACATGGGTTCATAAAGCCTCAGTGAAAGAGGCTAAGTTCCATTTGGAGTGTGCCTGCGAAGCATTCATGGAAGCTAAGAAGAGCTTCGCCAAGGCCTCCACTTTAGGATGTAAGGATAAACTCGAGCTGAAGATGGACCCCTCTATGCTCATTACTTTCCTGGAAACCTATATGAAGTTACTGTGCGACAGTAAGGCTATGAAAGGGTTACAGGAACTTATCAATAGATGTACTGGGACTGTGCTAGGTGAATTGCGTGTAGTCCGCAAGATCGGAAAGTATAAGACAAGGATGGGGCGTGAAATGAGACTCACCGCACACATCAAAGAATATGAAATGGATCAAGTCATTATGGATTTGGGATCAGATGCGAATGTACTACCAAAGCAGACTTGGGAGAAAATGGGGCGAACTGCGCTGCAATGGTCTCCAATTCAGCTAAGGATGGCGAGTTAGTAGAAAATCATACCCATGGGGCGACTGTAGGGAGTGATCATGGATATTGAGGCAGAGAGCGCGCTGGAAGATTTTGAAGTAATAGAGATTGATGACAACAACCCCTACCCTGTGCTCCTAAGAATTGACTGGGCTACTGATATGAACTTTGTAATCAATCTGAAAAAGTGAAATATTATCTTTGAGAAGAAATCACTACACATAATAATACCCCTGGATCCTGCTGAGGGATCGCGCTATATGGAACCAGTCTGCGACTATGAAAGTGATGATGATATGGACTGCAGCTATAAGATAACAACACAAGACCAAGGTTGGGTGAATCCCACTGCGGATGGATGGATTACATGGGAGCGCGAGAGTTCCTACACTTTGGATTCTAATGAAGAAATAAAACATTGGCAGAATCAGTTACACAAAGTAACTATGCTGAATTGCAATATGATGACCTAATTGCTGCATTGTGTGTTGTTAGAGAAAAGGAATCTACCTACTTATGATGGTCTAACTGAGGTAGATACCTTTTTGGATGTAGTTGAAAGGGAGGTACTAGAAAAACAACGCTTCCAGGCCTTGGACTAGGTACTACGTGCTCTACTCGCAAGATGGTGGGGTACGCAGAAGGGAAGCTTTGACGATTGGCGCAAATGTAGGAGGATGATAGGAGCATGGTTTGGGAAGCCTAAGATGCGACTGACAGATAAGTACGATGGGTAGAATGATCCATGCACGCAGTTGGCCAAAGCGGAGAAGAACTATTCTACCACTGAGTGCGAATGGCTAGCGTTGGGCTCCTCTACTGCTAAACTGAGTGAGGAGGGCTTCAAAAATCATTCTTTAGGGGTTGGCCCCTAGAAATCCATGTAAATCATTGTGTGGACCTTCGTTTTGTGTTTCAGGCACAAAGTGCACAACATGGTCCTCTTGAGGATGGAAAGTCCCAGTTCTATTTTGATGCTGAGGGCTTAGAGGATGGTGTTATCCATACCATGTCCCAAGGGGTGAGAAGAACCTCATTTTGGCTTAATATCAACTACCAAACTACATGCACACTACCACAACCAGATGGGGCATACTGGTCCAAGTTCATCATGTCATGAATAATGTGGGGCAAAGTGTGGACTACTGAAGGTACCCATGGAATGGATTGACACTCTATAAGTGGAAGGGGTCCCATGGATCTCAACACCTCATTGTAGGGTGTGATAATGCTCCTCTAGTGGACTCGGGCCCCAGTTAGGCTTCCTAACACATGATGAAAACCACCTACCAATCACACACAATGTACGATGATGCATCTTCACCAATAGGTACAATAATCATTGATGCATCTAAGTGGATCAAGCTTATTAGTCAAGGGAAAATTGACACTTCATATGTGGCTTCCCTTACAAATTTAGGGCTTTGATCACTTAATAGTGTGTTGGGAGCGGGATCCCCCAAGTGTAGTTTTGGGGCTAAAAGCCCATGTTTAAGTCAATTTTTGTAATATAATTCTAAAGACTTTGCATTTTGTGGTCACAGAGCACGAAGGTGTTATGTGTCAAAAAGGGTAGTCTGCCCTTAGTTTTGTAAAGTAAAGTTGGCTATACGAGATCTACCCATGGTCTGTGGACCATGAAATTGTGTAAAAAGAGTTAAGCCCTAAGTAGTTTAAGGGGGATAGAATGATACACGATGTAATAGAGTCATAGCTTTGGAGCAAGAAGTCTAAGTCTTGGGTTGTAGCATAGGTAGAGGCTCTGCAGCTGAGTGCGCAAAGTCCTAGGGTAGAAGTTCGCAGCTGAGTGCGCAGACTCCTGTAGCTGTGTGCACATGGCGGGAAAAAGTTGTAACACTTGGAAGATATTAATAAAAGGAGAAGGTTCGCTTAGAGCTAGACAAGATGCTCATGGAAGGCATCGTTGAGCCTATGGAAGAATTTGACTGGGTAAGTCCAATGGTGGTACAGGAAAAGAAGTAGAAGGATGAAATAAGGATATGTGTAGATCTTAGGAAGCTGAATGACGCTTGTGTACATGATCCTTTCCCAACTCCGTTCATTGATGAAGTGTTGGACAATGTAGGTGGCCAAGAAGCATATTCCTTCACTGATGGGTTCTTTGGGTACCACTTGATCAAAATCGCGTCGGAGGACAGGAGAAAGACAACCTTCACGACTGAATGGGATTGCTTAAAGTACACTGTGATGCCATTTAGGTTGAAGAACGTGCCTGTGATATTTTCGCGTGTAATTGTTTCCGTGTTTAAGGAATTTATTCATAAGTTCCTAGAGGTATATTTTGATGACTGGATTGTATTTGGGTTGGTTAAGCACCATGTAGCAAGCTTGCTCCTGATGCTGGATACCTGTCAAAGATACCAGATCGCGCTCAATCTCAAGAAGTGTCTATTTTGTGTTCCTTTTAGGAACCTGTTGGGGGATGTGGTTTGCAGACAAGGGCTGATGGTAGATCCCGCAAAGATAGTAGTGATATTTAACTTGGAAGCATCAAGGAGTGTGAAGCAGCTACGCGCTACCCTGGGACATACAAGATACTACAAGAAGTTTATCAAAGGCTATGCCCAGATCATCGTGCTTAAGGAGAAATTGGTGAAGAAGGATGTCAAATTTTGCTGGAATGATGATTGTAAGAAGAGATTGGATATATTAAGAGAAAATATGGTCACCACGTCGATTCTAGTCTTCCCAGACTGGAAGAAGGAGTTTCATGTGCATGTCGACGCATCATGTATAGCGCTGGGAGAGGTACTAACACAAGATGGTAGAGAAGGCTTGGAACATCCTATCACATTCGCAAGTTGAATATTATATAAGGGAGAGAAGGCTTGGATCATCCTATCGTGTTTGCAAGTTGAAGATTATCTAAGGTAGAGAAGAATTATTCCACCACTGAGCATGAAGGGCTAGCTATGATGTATGCGCTCTAGAAGTATAGGCACTATTTGTTGGGAGGCCACTTTAAGATGTATACAAATCACTCCACGCTGAAGTACCTGGTCAATAAGCTTATGTTGGGGGTTAGAATCTACAAGTGGCTCTTATTGTTCAAGGAGTATGATTTTGAAGTGGTTGTGAATCCTGGACGATTGAATGCGGGACCATACCATCTATCGCGCATTGAAATAGGGGAGGAACCTACTAACTTGGAAGAAGGATTTCTTGACGCGCAACTATTTTCAGTGCGCGTCATGGATGGTCATTTCGAGGATATAATACACTTCCTAACAACATGAATTGCACCAGAAGGATACACTGTCTAGCAAAAGAAGGAATTAGCGATGCGTGCGGAAGATTTCTCCATCATTGCTAGGCATCTGTACGATATGGGAACTGATGAGATATTACGACAGTATGTAGTTGAGTTCAAAAGTAGAAGCATCCTCACAGACACTCATGGGGGCGCTGCGGGAGGTCATTATGTAGGGAGAGGAACTGTGCAAAAGATTCTACGTGCAGGGTTGTGGTGGCCACCCCTTCATCAAGACTCAAAAGCATATTTTAAGGTGCGCGATGTGTGTCAAAGGACTGGAAGAACATCAGGAAGGGATGAGATGCCTTTGAATCCACAAATGACATTGCAACCCTTTGAGAAGTGGGAAACAGATTTTGTAGGACCCATTCAACCACAAGGAAAGACGGGAGCAAGGTACATTATCACTGCAACAGAGTATTTGACTCGTTGGGAAGAAGCACAACCCGTGAAGGATTGCATGGGCACGACTACCCTGAATTTCCTATTTAAGCATTTACTAACGTGGTTTGGCTGTCCGAAGAGGTTGATGAGTGATCATGGTACACACTTCCTGAATGAGATGATCAACATGCTAACGAAGGAATTTCAGGTATACCACCAAAAGAGTATGCCTTATCACCTGCAGGCTAACAGGATGATGGAAGTGTTCAACAAAGTGCTCGAAAATGCGTTGACCAAGGTTTTCAATGCTCAACAAAGTGATTGGGACCAACGCATACCTATAGTACTGTGGGCTTATTGAACGACATGCAAGAAGTTGATTGGACAAACCCCTTTTAGGCTTGCATATGGTGTGGAAGTGGTAATTCCTATGGAGTATATCATGCCTATCTTGCGCATAACAACGCTCACAGGTATGAAGGATCACAGAGCCCTAGAGGAGAGGCTCATACAACTGGATGAATTGGAGGAAGAAATATTTTTAGCAGGATTTCACCAACAGGTCCAAAAGCAACGCAAAAAGGCATGGCATGATTGACACATTAAGCTACACTCATTTAAGGTAAATGATCTAGTTTTTCTATATGATAGTAAGTTTGATAAATTTCCAGGGAAGTTCAAGATGCAATGGTTAGGGCCCTATGTCATTAAGGAGATTACCGATGGAGGAGCGATACAGCTAGTCAAATTGAATGGAGAACCCTTCCCAGGAAAGGTGAATAGCAGTTGCTTGAAGCCATACACCTGCGGTTCGGCCATGTGACTAAATGGAGGTAGCATAGTCTTAGCACTCTACGCAACTGAAAGGAGGCACGAGACTATAAACTACACTTCCTGGGTTAGGGATTTGCACGATTGGAAAATGGTGTGAAGCAAGGAAGTGTCATTGGGTCCATGATAGCGTGGAGGGAGTTGCGCTACCTAGGGATAAATCATGCAGGTCAGCCAGAAAGTGACCGTTAAAGTCACTGTTCATGAAAAGACGATAGAAGTGAGGCAAAATGGAGTGGGAAGCCAACATTTAAGACAAAATTTATGGCCTAGATCCTTGAAAATCTACCGCTAATCCGGTAATAATGAACTGATTTTGGGGGGCACGGTTGGATTTGAATTCAAAATGCCCTATAAATTACAAGTGGCTATCCAGTGAAGAACACTTGGCATTTTGAGAATTGAGTTGCTGCGCTCTTAGGTGCACATGAACCATGAATTCTTTCAAGACCTAATAACGAGTCCAACATTTGAACAATTGTCAAAGAAGACATAGGAACTAGTGAATAACGTCATGTTGACATGCATAGAATTTATGAACACCAAATAAGTGCAACCGAGGAGAATGTGTAGGAAATCGATATGGAGGTCAAAGTAGCTACTCCAGAAGTTGCTGAGGTATTGGCAGAGGTCCATAAATCGCCGAGAACACCAAGACCAAAGCCAACCCAAACCAAGGAGACCGTGAAGGACAAGAAGGGCAAGTAGCCTGCCATATTGGTGTGCATGTCGCCAAGGAGAAACCCACCAAAGCCCACTACCTAGGAGAAAGGCAAGGCTATAAACCTAGAAGGAGAGGAGGAGGATATCGAAGACATCTCGATGGATGATGAGGATGTGGGAGTGGAAGTAGAGGAGGTTGAAACCTAGGGTGCAGACCCTATTACAGAGTTTCCAGACTATGTCCCTTCATGCAAGCCTAAGTCCAAGGTCCCAAAGGACATTGATGAGAGTAAGAATCCCCTACAAACCCATCTGCTATCAAATGAAATTACTTTTGATAGTTCCCACTTGGCCCGAGTGCTGATACTAAAGCTTGAAGACTGGGACTTGGCAGACCACGAGAAGTTCCCACACCTGGCGATTGAGTAGCTGATGTGCTACATCATAGACACAAATACAGGAATGACCACCTTGGAGCCATGGAGGTGGCTTAAGGGGGTAGAGAAGGCAGGATTGCTGAACTTGCTCTAGGTGCCACCCTATAGCCACACCCCAATGACAGTTTTGGTCATCAAGCAGCTACTGTTCTTGGTGCATGATGGGCGTCTGTGGCTGGAGGAGACAATACCCATCACAGATATATTGATTCACCGCATAATTCACCTGTCGTATATAGGCGAAAATCCAACTATGATCTTTGGTGGAAAGGGTGGCGAGTAGGTGCTCGCAGAGTCAATGAAGGAGAAATTCAAGCTGGTGAAGAAGCTACATGGGTATGTTATATCCAGCATTTGCGACCCCACCATGAAGGTGGCAACATAGATCTTTGTAGGGAAGGTGATGCAGAAGTGCCATGCCGATGAGGTGTCGGCGCCTGTCGTCGCACTCACACATCAGTGTGTTGAAGGATTCTAGTTTAACTCGTCAGACTACCTTCATGGAGAGTTCTTGGTGAACTACTGTGAAGCACAAAAGCAAAGAAGACATTACACTACGTGTGGTTCTTGCTGTCAATTGTGCTATTAGCGTGGGAGCTACCAGAGGAGAGCCATTTCCCTTCGGTCACACTAGAACTTCCTAAAGCAATGAAGTATGCTTCACTGTGGGCGACAAACGATGTGGAGCGAGTTCAGGACAACAAGATCTTCTGGATCTTGATGGAAATGAATATCAGAATGGCCATCAATCACAAGCCGTGATTGTCGCCCACAGTATACGCTAACCTGCATAGCTCTACCGAGTTTAAAGCTGATTGCCATCGAATATCAATAAGGGCATGGAAGGACCCTCCACAAAAGTGGTATGATTTGCTGTATTTGCCCACAAATGATGCCATTGATGCGGTGCTTGATAAATGGGCAGCGGAGTGGTGCACTACCACAGACTTGGTGGTGGGTGGAAGCAAGTCCACTACACAGAAGAAGAAGGAAGAAACCAAGCTAAAGATGGCATGGCTAGTCAAAAAGAGGAAAAAGGAGGCTGCTGAGAAGGTCTAGGCATAATAGGTAGGAAAGGAGGAAGGAAAATGAATAGGTGGCATTGATCCAGGTGGATGTTGGTGGCCACCCACCTATCCCATTTGGACCCCCGCAACTGTCTCTTTCAGTTTTTTAGTTTCCATAATTGTAGCACAATTTACTATTTTTAGCAGTTTTTTCGGGTCCTAAACTTCCGGAGCTGTTTTGAGGCCCTAAATGACGTTTTTTGGGAAATTTGGGGGAAACATGGGGCCATGGACCAATGTTGCCCTTTCCAAAGTGGTAGTTCTTGGATACATCTTTCTATGGAGCTATCATGCGCGTCAAACGGAGATCGTATGCCAAAGTTACGACCCCGGGAAATTGATGTACCAATTTACCCAAAACGGGGCCCACAATTTGGCGTTTCATCTTCTAAGGGTCGGTTTTGGAATGTGAAGGGTTTTCCATTTGTTTCTCAATAATAAATAGGCTTCGAGCCTCATTGTAACACAATTTCGGAACAGTTCAGAGACATGTAGCCACACATCTCTTCTCAGAGATAAGCTACATCGTCCCCTAGCTGGTTTAATTTTCCAAATTCTGGTTGTAAGCATATTTCGGTATTTTCCATTAATGAAATGAAGTGTTATTTCCCTGGCATCTCTTTATTTATGGTTATCCGCATCTCTGTATTTATGGTTTATCTCTGTAATCTATTGCGTTCCTATTTAAATCCGGATCAGTGGTATCATAGCGGTCTGCTTTTTCTCTGTTTTTCTTTGCATGTCCCCAACGAGGTCGGGATATAAGGAGTTAGGGCTTGAACTGTTTGAACCTTTGCAAGACCAGCCTTGCAAATCCCAATGGCCTCCCATGGCGGATGAGAATAAAGACGAGGGAGCAGGAGATCCTATCAAAATCTTTCTCGAAGAAGTGCTCGAGCGGCAAAGGAACGCGATGATGGATAGCTTTGCGCAAATCCTTCAGCGGCTACCTAGAGGTGACGCATCGGCTTCCAAAAACTACTCTGGAAATGCCACGCCCTTTAAGGTACAAGTGAATTTTGAAATCCCCATATTCGAGGGTAAAATAGACGCAAATGCCGTAGATAAATGGTTAAATCTGCTAGAGGGTTATTTTTCTGTTCATGAATTTTCAAGTCAGGAAAAGATTGTTTTCGCTCTTCTCAAAGCAGCCCCCCACGTCAAGGACTGTGGGAAACCTACTGCGAGTAGAAGGATGAAAGCATAGGCTCACTATTTTCAGCCGCACCCACTTGGGATTCATTCCGAGATGCCATCAAGGAGCAGTACTACCCTGTCAAAAGCTATGAGGACAAATACATCAAATGGACCACACTGCGGCAGGGATGAGACCAAGATGTGCCAGAGTTCACAAACATTTTTCACACCCTTCGCACACAGTTGGTTATCAAAGATTCTGAGCTGCATTTGGTACTCAAATACCGTGGTTGCCTACACAGATACATCCAGGAAGAGATGGAGTTCTTGAACATCTCCTCGCTCGGCACGGCATACCGATAGGCTGTCAAAATTGAGCAAAAGTTCAAACAGAAGAAGTGAGACTTTGAATCTGCAAATCCGAAGCCCAAAGGACAAAGCCAAGGCGGGGTGACCTAAGACAACTCGTCAAAGCCGCAAGAAAAGAACAACACCACGAAACCGAAGAAGGACACAGGAAAGTGGTCTGAGTTCCACAAGAGTCCCACTCATAACACAAGTGAGTGTCGGACCAAGCAGTCATTGGTGGCCAAGTTGAAGGCTTGCTTCCGAATCAGATACATGTTCCGACCCTGAGCCAGAAACCGACAAGGGGAATGGCAAAGGGAAGCAGATCATTGATGCGGATCCCAGCGCCACTGTTGCCACTGCCAAGATCCAGAAGAATGAGCCCGAAGAGCCAGAGGAGGGGGAACGTCTTTTCCATTCACAGATGTGGGTGAAGGGTTCGCCACTACAATTCATTGTTGACAGTGGCAGCCAAA
>APFE030739721.1:36497-61204 GCA_000404065.3 Pinus taeda | reverse complement strand
CGACAAGAGCTAGTACTTGTGCATATAGCACCGCCGCTTCCAAGTTTGTACGAACAACCGGGTTGATAAAATGAGAGACAGGAAGCCTCAGGAGTTGTAGCATTATTGCTACAATACTGGAGCTCACCACTTATGTATTGATTTCTGATAATTAAATAAAGTTACTATAAAAAATAAATACCCATTGCAAAGAATTAGTGATCTCTTCAATTAGCTACATGGAGCAAGAATATTTTCCAAAATTGATTTAAGATTTGGGTATTATTAGCTACAGATTAAGGAAGAAAATATTAGCAAAAACAAATTCTAGACTCATTTTGGGCATTATGAATTTTTTGTAGTGCCTTTTGGTTTATCTAATGCACCGAGATTTTTTACATGTTTAATAAACAATCTTCAGAGAATACTTATATAAATTTGTCATTGTTTTTTTAGATGACATTTTAATATATTCAAAAATTGAAGAGGAGCATCAACAACATTTGAGATTGGTTTTGGGGGTACTAAGGGAGCATCAACTTTATGCTAAGTTGAGGAAATGTTCATTTAGTTAGAGACAAATCCACTATTTCGGTTACAGTATTTTAGAGGACAATATAGTTGTGGACCCAGAGAAAATTAAGGCTATTAGAGAATGGCCAGCTTCGAAAAATGTTACCAAAGTTAGGTATTTTATGGTTCTAGTGGGATATTACAAGAGATTTAGCAAAGGGTTTTCCAGAATAGCATATCCAATTATTTTGTTGCAGAAAAAGGGTGTAAATTTTATTAGACACCTGAGTTTGAAGAAGCCTTTCAACATTTGAAATTTTGGAGTAGCATGATCTGGATTATCCATAGTATCATGTTCATTCTGTCGACATTTCAAACGTCGACAGAATGAACATGATACTGTGGATAA
This sequence comes from Pinus taeda, assembly GCA_000404065.3. Classification (NCBI taxonomy): domain Eukaryota; kingdom Viridiplantae; phylum Streptophyta; class Pinopsida; order Pinales; family Pinaceae; genus Pinus; species Pinus taeda. The sequence continues at coordinate 60,303 of APFE030739721.1, read as the reverse complement.
TCCGAATCATGCTACTCCAAGAAACAACCACAGAAGCTTAAAATCTAACATTTGAAATTTTATTGACCAAGGCTCCAGTATTAAAAATTGTTGATCCAAATGAGAATTTTTTGGTGTGCATTGATGCGTGCAAAGAAGGATTGGGCAGTTTGTTCATGCAAAATGGGCAAGTAATTTCCTACGAGTCCAGAAAATTAAAAGAGCATGAGAAGAATTATGCTACTCATGACCTTGAGCTTTTTTCTATCATTCACGCACTAAAATATGGGAATTATATCATGGGTAGGAGATTTGAATTGCATACTAATCATTATGTATTACGACATTTATTTAAATAACCAAATTTAAATACATGGAAAATCTAATGGCTAGAATTGCTGGCATAATATGAGTTTGAAATTAAATATATCAATGAAATAAATAAATAAATAAATCGAGTGGCTCATGTACTCGGGCGGAGAGTGAAAATTATGAATGCCTCTATAATTAGGATGCTACAAAACATATAAAATGGGTATAATTTTACAAGCTAGTAATTTAAATCAACAATATATGAAAATTAAGGATAATTTACAGCAAGGCGTTGCATACCAAAAATACCAAGATTACGAAATGGGCCCAAAAGGTATCATTTCATATAAAGGAAAAATTTATGTGACAAATGTACTAGCATTAAAAGAAATACTTTTATAGGAAATACACAAGGTGTCATATGTTGGTCACCCATAGTACCAAAAAATATTGACAACAATTAAGAAGCAATTTTATTGGTCGGGTTTGAAAAGGGAAGTGGCTAATTACATAGTCAGGTGTATGGAATGATAGTGAGTGAATGTTTAGCATAAACACGTAATTGGTTTACTTCAGCCATGATCCAAAATGGATCTTAAAACCTTCTAAGTCTTCATATACTTAAAAACTATCGCAAGGGGAAAACATTAGCAAATGGCGGAAAACACAATCGTAAAGGAAAAATAAGAAGAAATGGTGAAAACAAATTTAAACGGAGGCTTCAGCAACATCGCACAGGAGCTGTTGGATCTGGCCAATCAACTGTCCAGATCTGATCGGCATATCACAATGGGCGGTAGCAGGTGGAGTTAATCGAGCGCGACCTTATGGGAAATCTCGACAGTGATCAACGTGATTAAACGAGGGCCATTGATCAAGTGCACAGATCAACGGTCCAAATCTACTCGTGCTATCGCATTGCCAATACACACATAGAAGGACTTACTGGGGCCCGAGGACTATGCAATATGCGATTGCGCAAAATTGCATCGCGACAATACAGAGGAGCAGGGCCGATACATATGCGACTTACGATAAAGCCGGACTTGACGGGTTTTATGGGAGCAAACGTATATATATTGAGTTCCGGAAGAAAAGGGTTTTTCTATGTAAATTCACATTTTCATTAAATAAACGAAAAACAAAGGAAATGCGAACGAAGTGATAAAATGAACCTGAAAGGGTTTATACATGTAGCGATATATATTTTGAGTTCCGTAATGAGTGGGATTTCGGGCAGGCCTCAAGCGGTAAGTGGTATTGGATGGGCTCCGCCCGATCCCATACACTGGTCGACATGTGGCTTAGCACCGGAGAGAGAAAACAACCTTTTCAGGTGGGTAATCTCCATACACATAAGCCGCCTGATGAATAGAAACCGTTGGATCAAAGATCATATAGATCAATGGTGGACTTGAGATAGCAACCAAAGGTGGATCCGAAAGGATTATAGGGCATAATTGATAATATTTAAAGTCCGATAAATGGAAATTTGGCGGATTTTAGTGTTTTTGTGTATTTCTATGTGTAAACAGAGAAACAAAATTTTTGTGATTTCAACGCGCCGATAGTCCCTTCCATTACAAAACAAGTGGCCACCATACCTGAAGACGTTACACCATGATTGGTTAATGCTCAGAGGGGATTTGAACAGACAAAGACAAGAAGCCAGAAAGCCCAAAAGGGAAAACAAACAGACAAGCATCGATTGGCTTAAAAGCCACTGAATGACAAAGACAGAGGCAGACAGTGTTGGGACAAAGAGAAAACAAAGACAGAGAGCAAGAGGGGGAGTCTGTGTACTCAAAAGAACTTGGGGATCCAAGTAAAGCCCTATTGTTTTATTCCTGTTGTGTTGAGACTCAATTTGAGCTCACATTTGTAACAACTCTACTCTTGAAGACATAATAGAGAGGTCACCACTGAAAGGTAGACCAGGAGACATAACCCAAGAGTTTTGGGTGAACTCCTTGATTATTTGTTGTGTTATGTGTGTTTGTCTATTATGTTTCTTTAACTGCTTCATTGTCTATATTATTCACAATCTTTTCGATCTGTCACACTAAGTAATATAGGAAAATCCTGCACATTAGTCTGTAATACCTTAATATTAGTCTAAGATCTCATTTTTAGATCAAGTGGTATCAAAGCTTTAGGATTGCTAAGGTTAGACAAGCTTGTGCTCGATATTTTTTTTGAATGCTAACTAAGTCAAAGCTCAAACTGGGAAAAGGAGAACTTCTTGAGACCAATCCAGAAATTGGAAGAGTATATCCTCAGAGGAAAATGGTAGAAGAAACTCCACTAGGAGTAGAATCTCAATTTGTGGAAGGTTTTAAGGCACTTCAGGCCATGGTGGAAGAGATGTATCCAGAATTTAAGAAAGGCCAAGGTGAAAGCACTTCAGCATATCCACCAGATAAAGGAGCAGAGGAACCTCTTCTAGATGCCAATCCAGAAGGAAAAGGAAAAGAAGAGAGGCCTTCTCCACCATCTACTCCATCATCACCTTCAGCATCCTCATCATCTTCTTCACATAAAACTAGCACTGAAAAGAAAAAGAAGAAAACTTATGTGATTAAATTAGATGTGAAATTTGATTTGCCAATTTATGATGGAGAATTAAATGAAGAAAAGCTAGATAACTGCATTAGATAGATTGATGTATATTTCAGGGTGCAGAACATCAATTCAGAAAGGAGAAAGATTCAGTTGGCTATCCTTTGCGTTGGAGGAACTGCACTAGTGTGGTGGGAAGGAAAGACACAAGCTAATCTGAAGAGACATGGTAAAATTCTTTCTACCTAGAATGAATTTGGTTCTACCATCAAAAAACAATTCTATCCTCTATATTATATGCAGCAAGCAATGATGAGTTGGAAAACTCTTCGCCAATTAAAGGGCCAAAGTGTACAAAGCTATACCCAGGAATTTAGAAAAAGAGCTTTAACTCTAGGCATATCTCTAGACTCACCTGAAAATTTATTGAAGTATATAGGTGGTCTGCATAGCTATTTGAAGCACACCATTCTCATGTTTAATCCCACTAGCCTAGATGATGTATCAGTTCAAGCTACACATCTAGAAGCTAGGGGCAAGAATGTGAACCCAGAGATTGGGGGATCATCGAAAACCTCCACAAGCAAGAACAAGGAAAAGAAGAAGATGAAATGGAAAGAGAGGAAGGCAAACACTATACAAAAGGACAAACCTTCATGCACTCACTACAAGAAGGATGGACACGATGATGAACAATGTTGGTCTTTGCATCTAGAGCTTAAACCTAAGAAATCTAGTGGTAAGAAGAAGAAGGCTGCTGCTGCTATTCAGAAAGACTGGGGGTCAAACTCAGGTGATGAAACAATAGTCACAACCACAAGTATAAAAGGTAAAAATTCTGAAGCATCTACAAGTAATTCTGCGAAATCTATTGATAATGAAGATAATAAGAGGAAAATACATGAGCTTTTTCATATTAGAGTTATTTCCAAGCACCAAAAGATTAATACTTTATTTGATAGTGGATCACAAGTAAACTTGATTTCTGAAACAATTGTAAAGAAGTTGGGCTTACTAACAACACCTCACAAGAAACCATATCGATTAGGTTGGGTATGTGATAAAGCAAAGCTACAAGTGAATAGAGAATGTAAACTTAGGTTTGCTATTTGGTCAACATTTGTAGATGAGGTTGAGTTAGATATAGTTCCCTTGGATATATCTTGTATTGTTTTAGGAAGTCCTTACTTGTATGATAGAAAAGCCATTTTCTATAGAACTGAAACTAAGTATCAACTCACTAAATATGGAATAGAATATATTGTAAGAGCTCATCAACTCAAAAATAACTATTCTCTCATAAACTCAGAGCAGATGAAAAGAATTGTAAATTCATGCAAGCAATTTTTACTAATGGTTGTAAAGGAAAAGAACCCTAATAAAACAAATGTATTTGAAGGCTGTGATGCTAAATAGAAAGCTGATTTAGTTAATGTTGTTTCAGAATATGATATCCTATTTCAAGAACCTAAAGGTCTACCACCCAAAAGGGAAATAGTACATGATATTCATTTGCAGCAAGATGCTCCATTGCCTAACATCATAATGTACTAGTTATCCACTTTAGAGAATGCAGAGATCAAGAAGGAGGTACAGGAGCTGCTCGATAAAGGGTTCATAAGGCCAAGCACATCACCATGTGGATCTCCAATCGTACTGGTGAGAAAGAAAGATGGTTTGTGGAGGATGTACATTGATTACAGAGCGCTGAATAAAATAATGATCAAGAATCGTTATCCTCTTCTTCCCATTGATGATCTATTAGATCAGTTGAAAGAGGCAGTTTACTTTTCCAAGTTAGACTTCTGTAGTGGCTATCATCAGGTCAGAGTTGCAGAACAAGATGGATGGAGGACTGCTTTCAAGACAAAGCAAGGGTTGTATGAATGGCTAGTTATGCCTTTTGGCTTAACTAATGCTCCTGCCACTTTCATGAGAGTTATGAATGATGTACTTTGACCTTTTATAGATGATTTTGTAATTGTATATTTAGATGACGTTCTTGTTTTCAGTAAAACATGGGAAGAACATTTCAAGCATGTAAAACAAACTTTAGATGTTTTGAAAAGACAAAATCTCTATGTGAAGTTATCAAAATGTGAATTTGGCAAAACATCTTTAAATTATTTGGGTCATATTGTAGGGGTGGTGAATTGAAGATAGATCCCCCTAAGGTTGAAGTCATTGTAAACTGGCCTAAACCCAAATTTGCTACAAAGGTTAGGAGTTTCCTAGGAGCAGCACAATATTGGAGAAAGTTTATTGATAACTTTTCCTTGATTGTAGCTCCCTTACATGCTTTAACAGGATTGAACAAGGTGCTTCAGTGGGGAGGCAAACAACATAAATCCTTCAACACCTTGAAAGAAAAAATTAGTACATCACCAATACTAGCATTGCTAGATCTTCAACTATCATTTGAGATTGAACCAGATGCCAGTGACTATGCCATGGGAGCAGTGTTAATGCAACACAGTAAACCCATATGCTATCATTCTGAGACATTTACTTCTACAGTAGTAAATTATCCCACATATGATAAAGAATTGTATGCATTAGTATAGAGTGTGAAACAGTGGAAACTTTACCTAATGGGCAAAGAAACAATCATACATACAAATCATCAACCACTTCAATATTTGCACTTACAAACTAAATTAAAGCAATCAAGACATTATAGGTGGATGGGTTTCCTACAACAATTTCATCTTGTCATCAGATATAAGAAAGGCATACATAAGAAGGTTGCAGATATGTTGTCAAGACCAACCATAAATGAATCTACTATACTTAAGCATAACTCAGTAATGCATGAAAGCTACATTGAACAATATGCTCAAGATGTAGATTTTAAAGATGTATATGCAACCTTAAGTGATGGCAAACAAGTAGAAGAATTGGATTATTATGTTAAGGACCAACTCTTGTATCATTTGGGAAAGTTATGCATTCCAAAAATGGAAAGAGTTAACATAATATGAGAAGCACTTATATCAGGTCATTTTGGTGTAAGTAAAACAGTTGCACAGTTGCAAAGGTTTCGTTATTGGCCAAGAATGCATGCAACAATTTCTAGATATATTAAAGGGTGTACCATGTGTGCTAAAAGAAAGCCCAATAATAGAAAATTAGGCTTATACACCCTGCTTCCAGTTCCTTCTTGTCCTTGGGAAAGTGTTTCCATGGACTTTGTTGGGGGATTGCCAAAATCTAGAAAAGGTCATGATTATTTATATGTTATTGTGGACAAGTTCAGCAAAATGTGTATTTTAATACCTTGTAACAAGCAGATGACAACTGAACAAACAACGAAGTTGTTCTTTCAACATCTATGGGTTAATTTTGGGTTACCCATTTCCATTGTATCTGATCGAGATTCCCGATTTGTTGGGAAGTTTTGGTCAAGTATGCGGGAATTGATGGACACCAAATTGAAGAAGAGCACAACATTTCATCCACAAATAGATGGCCAAATAGAGGTCATCAACAGGACAGTGATCTAGTTGCTCAGGGGCTATTGCAGTAAGCATCCCAAGCTTTGGGATGAACATTTGTGTTATGTGCAACATGCTTATAACCGTGCCAAGCACTCTTCTACTTAGAGATATCCTTTTGAGAATTGTTTTGGTTTTACCCCAATGTCTCCCTTGGATTTTGTCTTTGGTAAAGACATAGCAGTTGATGGACACGATGATGTGGACAAAGCAACCAAGTTCATTGAACAAATCCAAGAAATTCACCAGGTAATGCAGGAACAGCTGGTAAGAAGCTAGGCCAAGTACAAGGCAAGGCATGACAAGCATCGAATTGAGCATAGCTTCCAAGTTGGTGATCAAGTCTGGCTGTACATCATCAAAGACAGAATGCAAGGTGAAGGTAAGAAGCTGAAACCAATAAGGTATGGGCCTTTGAAGATACTTGAAAAAATTGGTGAAAACGCTTTTCACCTTGATTTTCTAGCTTACATGCATATCTATTCAGTTGTTAATGCAGAAAACCTGAGAGTCTTTGAACCTTAATTGATTGAAGATCCCGAAGAGAAAATTTAGTTTCCTTCTATTGAAGATCTATTGCCTAAATATCTCAATGAGTTGGAGGAAGACATAGTTCTGGATAGAAAGGTGAGAACTACGCACAGAGGGGATGTTGAGTACCTCAGAATCAGACGCAAATGTTCAAAACCAAGCAGTGCATGATGGATAGAGATTGGACAAGTGAGGAAGCTGTATCCTCACTTGATCAATGCTTAAAAACCAACTTTTGGTGGTCCAAAAGCTTTTTCAATGGGAAGGCATGATACAAAATGGATCCTAAAACCCTCTAAGTCTTCATATGCTTAAAAACTGTCGCAAGGGGAAAACATTAGCAAATGGAGAAAAACACTATCACAAAGAAAAAACAAGAAGAAATGGTGAAAACAGAGTTAAATGGAGGCTTAAGCAACATCACAGAGGAGCTGTTGGATCTAGCCAATCTATGGTCTAGATCTGATTGGCATATCACAATCGGTGGTAGCAGGCAGAGTTAATCGGGTGCGGCCTTATGGGAAATCATGACAACGATCACCGCGATTAAACAAGGGTCATTGATCAAGCGTGCAGATCAACAGTCCAGATCTACTCGCACTATCGCATCTCCAATATACACAAAGAAGGACTTACTGGGGCCCGAGGACTATGCGATATGCGATTGCAATATATCACATTGCAAAATCGCATCGCGATAATACAGAGGAGCAGGGCTGATACATATGCGAATTGCGATAAAGCCAGACCTAACAGGTTTTATGGGCGTAAATATATATATTTTGAGTTCCAGAAGAAAAGGGTTTTTCTATGTAAATTCGCATTTTCGTTAAATAAACAAAAAACAAAGGAAATGCGAATGAAGCGATAAAATGGACTCGAAAGGGTTTATACATGCAGCGATATATATTTTGAGTTCCGTAATGAGCGGGATTTTGGGCGGGCCTTAGGCGATAAGTGGTATTGGATGGGCTCCGCCCGATCCCATACACTGGACGACATGTGGCTTGGCGCTGGAGAGAGAAAACTGCCTTTTCGGGTGGGTAATCTTCGTATGCATAAGCCACCCGAAATGAATAACAACCATTGGATCAATGATCATATAGATCAATGGTGAACTTGCGATAGTGACGAAAGGCTGATCCGAAAGGATTATAGGGTGAAATTGATAATATTTGAAGTCCGATAAATGGCAGTTTGTCAGATTTTACAACTTTTTTGTGTATTTCTTTGTGTAAACAGAGAAACGACATTTTTGGGATTTCAATACGCCAATAGTCCCTTCCGTTACAAAATAGGTGGCCACCATACCTGAAGACGTTGCACCATGATTGGTTAATGCTCAGAAGGTATTTGAACAGCTAGAGACGGGAAGCCAGAAAGCCCGAAAGGGAAAACAAACAGACAAGCGCCGACTGGCATAAAAGCCACTGAATGACAGAGACAGAAGCAGGTAGTGCTGGGACAGAGAGAAAACAGAGATAGAGAGTGAGAGGGGGAGTCTGTGTACTAAAAAAGACTTAGGGGATCCAAGTAAAGCCCTGTTGTTTTATTCCTGTTGTGTTGAGACTTAATTTGAGCTCACATTTGTAAAAACTTTGCTCTTGAAGACATAATAGAGAGGTCACCACTGAAAGCTGGACCAGGAGACATAGCCCAAGAGTTTTGGGTGAACTCCTTGATTATTTGTTGTGTTATGTGTGTTTGTCTGTTATGTTTCTTTAACTGCTTCATTGTCTATATTATTCAAATTCTTTTCGATCCGTTGCACTAAGTAGTATAGGAAAATCTTGCACATGAGTCTGTAATACCTTATTATTAGTCTAAGATCTCATTTCCAGATCAAGCCAATTCCCATTCTGGAATGGAAATGGGAGGTGGTATCAGTTAAGTTTACTACCAGTTTGCCCATAACAATAAGAGGGCATCATTCTATAATGGTGGTTGTGGACAAGCTTACAAAAGTCCACTAATTTTATTCCAATAAATTTGGGGCATAAAGCAACAAATATTGCAAACATTTATATTTGGGAAATTTCTAGGCTTCACAAGTTTCCTAAGGCAATAATTACAGATAAAGATCCAAAATTCACATCTAATTTCTGCACCGGATTGTTTAAAGGATGAGGCACCAATTTAAACTTTAGTATAGCATATCATCCTGAGTATGATGGTCAGACTGAGTAGGTAAATCAATAATTGAAGACATGTTGTGTATGTACATGATGGATAAACCATCCAAAAGGGAGGACTACCTACATTTGGTGGAATTTGTGTATAATAATGGGTACCAAGCACCATAAAAAATGAACCCATTTGAGGCTTTGTATGGTAGAAAATGTAATACTTGGGTGAGTTGGAGTAACTCAGTGGATAGAATTATGGTGGGTCCTAAATTTCTCAAAGACATGGAAGAGAAAATCATTAAAATAAAGTAGAATTTAAAAGCTGCCTAGGGTAGGCATAAAATTTACGCTGACAGGAATAGGACAAGCAAGGAATTTAAAGTCAGGGATCATATATTTTGAAAGTAAAAGAAAAAAATAGTTCGTTAAAATTGGGAATATGTGCCAAGTTTAAAACTAGATATTGTGGGTTGTTTGAGATCTTGGAGCAGATCTAACCTATTGCATATAGGATTGCATTTCATGCATCTCTCCATATTCATGATGTTTTTCATGTTTCATTGCTTAAGAGATAATATGTGGCACTAATCGTGTTCCTAATCGAGAAACGATTTAGGTGGAACCCGAGGGAGATTTCTAGGTTCAACCGATGATGATCATGGAAAATAAGGTCAAGGTGCTCTAGAATCGAGCCATAGGAATGGTAAAGGTACAATGGACCATGCTCAATCTTGAGGATGCAACTTGGGAGCAAGAAGAAGTCACGAGGGTAGAATATCCTCGCCTTTTTTACTGATGTATTGTATATTTTTGTATACTTGTATGTATGATGCACTTAGGACAATGCATAAATTAAAGGGGCAAGGAATGTAATACCCCCACGTATTTTGACAATGTAAATATATGTATTTTTGATATTAGGATGGTGAGTTGGATGTTTTAGTATATGGCTTGCATGCCCATGTAGTTGCATAAATGTTGATATGTCAATTTTGGGTAAGTGGCTAGAGGAGTCATGATGTAAATATGGTAATTGTACATATACACATATATTAATAAAATGGGTTGGTTGTTGAGCCCACTTCACGAAAAAAGTATAGGGGGTGCAAATCCAAGGAAACAGACAATGATTGGCTATTTTAGTGAAAAGTACACTTGGAGCCCATGAGGGTTCTAGAAGATGCCTCATGGCAAGTTAGGGCCATGCATATATTAAGAAGTGTAGTTTGGGATTAGGAGTTTAGTTAATCCTTCAAGGGGTGAGGGATTGGTCAGTTAGTTTAGTGGGTGGACTCTGAGACTGACTGATGGCCTGTGAGACTGATGCAGGAGCATCATGCTAGAAAAATCATTTTATTATGGTCGACTTATGGGGTCTAATGTTTCTTGAAGAATTTAATCTATTAATATGAAATTTGTATATTTTAATAATTTGAGTGAGAAATATATGTGTGAGGTTTTAATGTAAATATTCTCAAATAATTGAGAATACCAGAGATATTAGACTTGTAAAGATCTCATAAATATCTTAGGGATTAGGAGATCCTAGAATAGGATTCAGTTGAGTTAAAAATGGATTTAGAGGATTTTTAGGATATGGTTGAGCAGATTATGGATGTGAACCAGAATTGGTTGCAGAATCCTTTTGTATATATTTGTAAGCCTCAAAGGCATTTAAAAAAGAAAAAGAAAACATTTTGAAATGAAGAATAACCAGCCAAAGAGAGTGATGTAGGTAGGAGTGTGTGTGAGAGTGATGAAATGTGTGAGAGGCCATTTCAAATGTAGAAAATCAGGCCAAGTATTGTATGTATACAGTTTGATTAACAAAAGAAAGTTTTCATTATTTTTATGTCTCTATGAATATTAATTGATGAATTCCAGTTTGTATGTCTATCTGGAATCGATAATGGATTAATATGAATATATTATATGAATGAGATCAATCCTTGAAGAACAAGTTATCCTTGTAAAACTGGAAATTGTCTCTATTCGAGAAATTCAAATTGTTTTTGTGTGATACATCTAGTACTGGAATACGCAAATCCTATAAGAGGATTAGAACCTCATGGAATGAAATCGAATGGTGAATTCGATGTCAGGAGAAGTATTTTTAGAGAATATTGTCGTCAAGATCATCGTGTATGAGAGTAGATATGCATAGAAGGCATAGAGGAAATAGAGTCTTGCAAAATTGTTATATATCTCTACATACCTGAGAACTACGTCTTTGAACCATTAAAGCACAATACAATTGTAAGTTTAGTTTGAGTCAAATTGTTGAGGGAATTCGTTTGGGAAAACCGTCACCAAACCTTTGGGTCAATTTATGATCAAAGGAAGACGAAATTTGAAATTCTGCCATCTAGGTTTTGTACAGAGAAGGGTCTATTTGGTAACTCATGAGCGATTTTCCAAAAAGATCCTTGGTTGAGGAGTATAGGAGTGATATTCAAATTGTGTTTTTACAGACTGCATAACTGAAAACGACTTTCTATGCTTGTAGAAGTATCGAGGTTGATTCTGATCGCGTAGTTTTGGAATTGGTCTTTATGAATCAGGGATTGAAAACAGAATATGATGTGTATTGTTGGATAGTGCCAAATTTAAAATACCAGTGAACTGTGTGTAAGTAAAGCCTAAGTATGAGGATCAAAACTGGGTTTCTACATGGAAGAGAGGTAGAGTAACCATAGGTAGCGGTTACAGTGCAATGTTGTGTTGAGAAAAGTGATTGTAAGCTTGGGAATTCGACAGATTTGTATCAATAACGAGATGAAAAACATCGTAACAATGGCAGTAATGGAAAGCGGATGAGATAGAAGATGAAGGGAAAATGACAACCCACAAGAATAGCTAAGGAGGGAGTTATTTTTTTGAACCAGTAATCTTGTTCCTATTTTGGAGTTTAGTTCCTGTTCCAACAGTTGGGTTCCAGTTCCCAACTTTAACATTTTCACACATCCAGAAAGTCTGAAGGTAAATGAGGACATGGGTATTGAGGAAGAGTGGGTTGATATGCTTATGAGTTCACTCAATCACACCCAAGTATTCCAAAGAGCACAAAAAAACTCTGAAATTAATCCTTCCATGTTAATTTGATGAACTGATTTTTAAGGGAAGTATTATGGAATAGATGGGGATTTGAAGGGTTTGAGTCTCTTTCTGGAGACTTGTAGTGTAGCCTTTAGTATTAATGCTACTGATTGTGGAGTCATAGACCTGGTAGGTCATTAAAGACTTGGCATTGGACTCTGGATTGGTCAAGTTGTTGAAATTTGGTAGCTCAAGGAGAAGTTCCCTCCATTAGGACACCTTCCTCATGCTTTGGACACCCTCCTAGCCCTTGGAAGAATTTAATTTGCATAAGCAAAATTATTATTTTTAATGTGAAACCCACATGTGCACAAAAGTTCAATTCGGCCTAGGCAAGGAAATTCGACTTCCTTGGACACATATAAATACACCAGATGTCACATAACTTGGAAGATCATACACACATCACACCTTTTCTTGATTGGTTTATACATTGCTGAATTGTAGGTCTAAGTTCACACGTGTGAAGGGAAGGAAGAATTTTCTGTTTGGTGTTGACTTTCTATATGGGACTGTTTTGACAAGCGTTGACCAAGGAGGAATTTACTTTATTTGACTTGGATTTTGACTTGTTTTGGGAGGCTGAGTTGGCTGGAAATTGGACTGAAGCTTTTTGGGCATGTTGACTGACCTTAACCATCAACTTTGACTGAGTTTGACTATAGATCTGTTGAAGTTTAACTACAGGTATTATCTCTCCTTTGATTGAGTGTTTGAACGCTACTTTGACAGGGTTGAATTAAGGAAGAAGGCTGAATATTTTGACTGGATGACCAAACCTTTTGGAGGTTCATTTGACAGTTGAACATGACTGATTAGGGATGTTTCTACTATTGTTGACTTTGACAAGAATTTGCAAATTTAACCTTTTACCAAAGTTGTCTTTTTGGGCTCATCTTTAGATGGATATTGGATGATTAGTTTGGATAGTCAAGGCTTTGACCTTTGACTCATTGTTTAAGTACTTGGATATTGTATCTCATTGTTAAACATTAGATGTCAATCTAATAGAAGAAGAATTTAGAAAGAATTTGTCCCCTTGTGGGGTTTTCCCTTAGTCTTTCACCAAATACCGTGTCTCTATTGTTCTTTATTGTCTTTTATTGTGCATTTGATTTAGTGTTCTATCTATAATTTCTTATTTTTGTTGGAATATTGATTATATTGGAAATTGATTTTCAATTGAAGAAGAATTTGGATAAGTGTTTGTGTTCAGCATAAATCACCAGAAAATTAACGTGGGTGTGATTATTAAATTAATCATGTTATATGGATGCACCTGGTTAAGATGTGAGCCCCTATGTCAGCTTCAGGAGTTTATTTCCATGAGGATCTGTTGGCCCTGTGTATGGCCTAGATGCCATGGAGTTTTGCTGGGGACTTGGTGCCCATTAATGGCCTAGAGGGTGCCTAAAGCCTTGAAGAAATGTGGACGTTGGGTTGGAACCTTGGCGACTAACCTCGAGGGTGCCTAGATCTCTAGAGCAATGTGATTATTGGGTTGGCACCTTGGATATGGATGCGTGGATACTTTCGTTAACTGTTTCCTTTGGAGTTCTCATCCTAGCTCGAGGATGACCTAGTGGTGGAGCTTATGAACCACCGAGTCTATGGCTAGGTGGAACGTGGAGGGCCTATAACCAGTCGAGTTCTATCTTTAGATAAGTTCCTAAACTTCATGACTAGTTGTGTGTGTGTGTGTGTGTGTGTGTGTGTGTGTGTATATATATATATATATAGTGATAAGGATGCGGTAGTGATAACTTTTAAAACCTGCATTAGTTGCTCCCTAAAAATACAAAGGATTTATTTTACCATAAAATCCAAATCTTCACACAGTGAGAGAAGCTGAGATAATATTTTTATCTCATTCCTATCTAGTCTGGGCACCACCAAAAGTATCAAACCCTATAATAGCCACTGCCTACATATATCCTATAGAGCCAATAGCTAAACACATTGTTATTGCTCCCAAATAGTCAATTAGCTTATTTTTCATAATTTGCATATGTTGTGTTGCAAACCAATCTCAATGTGGGTTGTTATTGCTTTCAAGGTCCCTTGAATGAGAGCAAGGAGCATAATGCAGGATTGTATATAAGTACCAAAACTTTATATATATATATATTATATATAATATATATATATATATATATATATATATATATATATATATATATATATATTATATATATATTATATATATTATATATATATATAATTGTTGTTATTATAAGTATTTTTAAAATTAAATCCCAGTTCTAGAATAGGACAAGCATGGAATTTAAAGTCAGGGATCATGTATTTTGAAAGTAAAAGAAAAAAGAGTTTGTTAAAATTGGGAATCTATGCCAATTTGACAACAAGATATTATGGGCCATCTGATATCCTGGAAAGGATCAAGCTTATTGCACTTATGCTTGCATTTCCTGCATATCTACACATTCATGATGTTCTTCATGTTTCATTGCTTAAGAAATACGTACCTAACACTAATCACGTTCTTGATCGGGAAATGATTTAGCTGGAACCCAAGGGAGATTTCTAAGTTCAATCAGTGCTAATATTGGACAACAAGGTCAAGGTGATCTAGAATCAAGTGATAGGCATGGTAAGGGTACAATGAACCATGCTCGATATATCTTTGTATATTTGTATATATGATGCACTGAGGACTTGCATATGTATTTTTGATATTAGGCTGGTGAGTTGGATGTTTTGGTATATGGCCAGCATACCCATGCAGTTGTATAGATGTTGATATGTCGATTTTGGATAAGTGGGCACATGTGTCATGATGTAAATATGGTAATTGTACATAAACTCATATATAATAAAATAGGTTTGTTGTGGAGCACAATCTATGGAAAGAGTATAGGGGGTGCAACTCCAAGGAAAAAGGCAACGGCTGGATATTTTATTGAAATGTGCACCTAGGGCCCATGAGGGTTCTAGAAGGTGCTACATGGAAAGATAGGAATATGCATATATTACAAAGTGTATTTTGGGATTAGGAGTTTAGTTAATCCTTCAAGGGGTGAGGGATTAGTTAGTGAGTTTGGGGGTGGACTCTGAGACTGACTAATGGCCTGTGAGACCTAGTGTTGGACTTTGGACTAGCGAGGTTGTTGAAATTTGGAAGTGTTAGGTCCCTATAATACTAGTGTATCCCCCTTATTGTTACTATTGTTCCCATGTAGCCTCCATATTGTTATTGTTGTGCCCTTACATTATTATTGTTATGTAGGCTCTATTGATATTGTGACCCCTTATACTCCTATATATACAAAGGAGGTCTTCTCATTTGTATCATCCAAAAATTGTTCACTTATGTAATGTAAAGGAGGTTTTCCCCTCGAAGAGGATAATTTTTAAGTCATTTTTCTATCTATTTCGGAGTTGGTTGCATAACATTTGGTATCAGAGCTTTGAATTCTAGGGTTTCACTACTTCAAACAAGACATCGTGGAATTTTCACTATAACTTTTTTTTGTACGAAGCTTCAGAGGTTGAATTGCAACCACGCGGATCCAAAATATTGGTGAAATTTTTATACGAATTTTAGTTTTTACCTCACTATATTTTTGGAGATATGATCTAAGGAAGTTAGGGTTTTTGCAGGCTTCAGAATTCCATCTCAAACAGGTGACCTAGGGAAAATCATCATAAATTTCTCTCTGAGCATCATATTTGAATTTCGCAAAAAGTGATGGAAAGAGGACGAACTGTAGTTTTCAGGGTATGATTTTCAGGGCCAAATGAAGAAACAATGACACATGGAATGTCGTATAACTTAGCTCTATTAAACCATTCTATAATCAAGTCATCCTAGGAGATTGAGCATAATGCTTCCTTGAAGAATCCAATCTTGGTATTACTTGTTGGGTTGGAAAGAAGACTCAAAGGGATACTACAAGAAAAAATTTAAAATCTTTTAGATTCACAATTACAAAGATACAAAAACTGCAATATCTAGATCCTAAAAAGCAATAAAAAGGTGTGTATTTTTTTAAGCATTTTTGCATAACGTTTGTTTGAAAAATCAATTTGAAGTGTTTCAAGGGGAATATTGAAGAATAGATATCATTGTTTGATTCCAAAATGCCTCCTAACAAAAAAATGAACACACCTAGTAAGCAAACAGAAAGCTCTTCTATGACGCATGAATAAGAGAAAGAAATGCAACATGATATATCAAATTTACAAGACCAAATGCACGAAATTTCGCTCTTGCAAAAAGTAACAAAAAATGAAATGGAAGCCATGATGAATGTTAAGATAGATGGTATAAAAAGGGACATGGGAGTTAATATATATGGTATAAAAGGGATGTGGGAGTCTTGAATCATGGTTTAAAATAAGACATGGAAGCAATGATGAATGTCAAGTTAGAGGGGTTGAAGGAAGGTTTGAAAAAATTGATAGAAGAAAGGATTTCCAATGGTGACAAGGCAATCCATGAAGATCATGATGAAGACAAAAGGATTATGAATTATGATTTTACAGACTCTAATGTGGGGTTTAAGAACCACCAAATTCCAAAGATAGATATGAGGAAGTTTGATAGCAAGGATCCAGTAACTCAGATACTATAGATGGAGCAATCTTTTGATCTACAAGATGTGGAACCCTCACAAAGGGTACATATTGCATATTTATATTTAGAACCCAATTAGTTTGTATGGTATAGATGGATTTTTTCTCGTAAACCACTTGTCACTTGGTAAATTTTTTTGGAGGAAATGATAGCACATTATGAGGATATAAAGAGCAACACCTTCTTTAGCCAATTGATAAATCTCAAACAAAAGGGTTCAATGGCGGAGCACATTTAAGACTAACAAAAAATTGAATATTAGGGTAACCGATATTCGAGAGGAGCATAGGATTGATGTCTTCATAGGGAATTTAAAATATAACATCCAGCATGAGGTTTTCCTCTGGGATCCTGATTCATTGGGGAAGGCATTCAAGGTGGCAAGAAAAATTGAAAGCAAAATTATGGCGACAAGGAAGTCTACCACTCACAACTATAAAGATGAAAGTGTTGATATTCTTAGTCTTCCACAACCTACAAGGATGACACCACAACAATTGGAGGAAAAAATAGCAAAAGGGATTTGTTATAGTTGTGATAGAAAATACACTAAAGGTCATAAGTTTGTTGAGAAGAAATTACTGTACATATATTGTGAAGAGGAGGAAGAAAAGGAACAAGAAATGTCAAAAGAGGAGGATATACACCATGAACCAACCCTAGAGGAAAAAGAAATGAATCCAACCATATATTGTAATTCATTGGAAAGAATTACCACTCCTCAAACTCTCAACATAGAAGGATATATCAAGAAGAAAAAGGAAATATTGTTGATTGATTCAGGTAGTACCCATAATTTTATTCATTGTAAGATAGCCAAGGAATTCAATTGCTTCCTATGTCCATCACTAGAGTGTCAAGTGGTGGTTGAAAATGAAGGAGCTATAAATTGCTCTAGAAAGTGTCATAATATCAAGCTAACTATGGGTTAATATGTATTAAATATTCCAATTATTTCCATTCCAATGGGTCGTGCCGATGTTGTACTAGGAGTCCAATGGTTACAATCTTTGGGAATGATTACTTTCAATTTTAAAGAACTTTTCTTGAAATTTTTTTGGTAAGGAAAGGAAGTTGAATTAAGGCATATCGCAGGAAAACCAGGAAATATAGAAAACTCTAATGGCATGACAAATCTTATGAAGAAAGAATAATGAGGCGTAATTACACAATTATGCCCACTAGGGGTTCAAACATTGAAATCATCTATTTCTCCAAATCTCCAAGAAGTCTTGGAAAATCATTCCAAGGTGTTTGAGACTCCCAAAGGCCTCCCACCTGTTTGTGATCATGATCATGTGATTCACTTGATTCCAGGAAGTGTTCATCCAAACATCAGGTTTTACAGATATCCTCATGCCCAAAAGAGTGAAATTGAACGTATGGTTGCAGAAATGCTAGAGGCTGGTATAATTCAACCTAGTCAAAGTTCTTTCTCTGCTCCAGTAGTATTAGTGCACAAGAAGGATGGATCATGGAACATGTGTCTGGATTATAGGGAGCTCAACAAGCTTACTATTAAATATAAATTTCATATTCCTATCATTGATGAATTATTGGATGAATTACATGGAGAAATTTACTTCACCAAGCTAGATCTTAGTTCATGATATTATCAAATTAGAATGAAGACTGAAGACATTCCGAAAACAACATTCATAACTCATGAGGGTCATTATGATTTTTTTCTCATGCCTTTTGGCCTTATTAATGCACTTGCCACATTTCAAGGTTTGATGAATTCCATTTTCAAACCCTTCCTTGGAAAATTTGTGTTAGTATTTTTTGATGACATACTAATCTACAACAAATCTTGGAAGGATCATGTTCAACATGTTGATAGGGTGCTCAAACTATTGGTGGAGAAACAATTATATGAAAAAACCTCCAAATGTCTCTTTGGAGTACAGGAGGTGGAATATTTGGTCATATTGTATCTCATGGGAATGTTAAGGTAGACCCTAACAAAATTAAATCCATTAAGAAATGGGAAATCCCCATAACCATAAAACGTATTCGAGGATTTCTCTGGTTGACAGGATATTATCATAAGCTTGTTAAGAATTATGGCAGAATAGCAAAACCTCTAACATTATTACTGAAGAAAGAGGCATTTTCTTGTACTCTAAAAGAAATGAAGGCCTTTGAACATCTGAAAGAGGCAATGTGCTAAGTACCGATCATAGCTACACTAGACTTCACAATTTTTTTATTGTGGAATGTGATGCTTCGGGAAATGGAATTGGTGTTGTTTTAATACAAGAAGGAAGACTTGTTGCTTTTGAAAGTCATCCAATCAAAGGAAAGTATTTACAAAAACCTATTTATGAGAAAGAAATGTTGGCAATACTACATGCACTAAAGTGATGACAACCTTACTTAGTGGGAAGACACTTCAAGGTAAAAACAAATCATGATAGTATTAAATACTTTTTGGAACAAAGATTATCTTCAGAAGAGAAAAAAAAATGGGTGACAAAGATGTTGGGTTATGACTTTGAAATCATCTAAAAAAAAGGGAAGCAAATTTTTTTTGCAAATGCACTCTCAAGAAAGGATGAGGATGTGGAAGCATTGCTTTATGCCATTTCTACTATTCAACTTGAGTGGATAACCGAAGCAAGGGATGAATGGAAGAATGATGAAGAGGTGTGGTCACTCAATCAAAAGTTGCAACAAGATTCAAGTACATCTAATACATTTAGCTGGAAAATGATTCATTATGGTACACATATTGCTTATATATTTGTAATCATTCCCAACTCGAACAAAAGATTCTTTTGGAATTTCACACCTCTCCCATAGGAGGGCACTCAGGATTGTTAAGGACTTACAATAGGGTCAAGTTGGAATTTTTTTGGGATGGCCTTAAATCGAATATTCTGAAATTTGTGGCAGAATGTTTGGTTTGCCAACAAAATAATGTTGAGACAGTTAAGACCCCGGGTCTGCTACAACATTTAGCCATTCCAAGTCAGCATTAGGAGGGGGTATCAATGGATTTTACCACAAGTTTACCCAAGTCTGAATGAAAGAGTCTCATCATGGTGGTAGTTGATAGACTTACCAAGTATGCACACTTTTATGCATTATCTCATCCTTTTAAATCCAACACAGTTGCTACTGCATTTATGGGAACAATTCAAAAGCTTAATGGAAATACAAAGATTATAGCAAGTGACAGAGATCCCATTTTCATTGGAAATTTTTGAACGGAATTATTTTCTTGTCTTGGTACTCAATTAGCTCATAGCTCATCTTATCATCCTCAATTTGATGGGCAAACTGAGATAGTGAACAACTGTTTGGAAGGATATCTTCGTTGCTTTATATTTGACAAACAAACACAATGGGTCAAGTGGTTACATCTAGTTGAATTGTGGTATACCAATTCCTTCCATAGTGCAACAAAAATGACCCCATTTATGGCACTTTATGGATATCATCCACCATTCATAACATCATATTTAAGAGAAAATTCTAAGTTTCAAGCAGTGGAAGATCACATCAAGCATCAACAACAAGTTCTCCAACTCTTAAAGGATAATCTCGCTCTAGTGCGGAATCGAATGAAACAACTGGCACATCAAAATCGTGGTGAAAAAAGTTTTGATGTAGGTGACTGGGTATTTTTATGGCTACAACCATACAAACAAAGGCATCTCAAGAAAGTTAAGAAGAATAATAAATTAGCACCCAAGTACTACAATCCTTACAAGGTGTTGCAAAAGATTGGTCCTATGGCATACAAATTGGAGTTGCCTACATATTCCCGAGTACACCCAGTATTCCATGTTTCATGCTTAAAGAAGGTTATAGGTGACAAGCTTCCAATTCAAATAGTGTTTCTAGAACTTGACAAAGAAGGGAAAATCATATTTGAGCCTGAAGCAGTCACGAAAACAAGAACCCAATAGCTACAAAATCGATCAATCTAAGAGTATCTTATTAAGTGGAAGAATTTACCTACTAAAGATTCCACATGGGAGGATGAGAATTTTATATAGAAGCATCTAGAACTTCTCAAACATTGAGGACAAGACATTTTTGAAGGAGAGAGGCATGTTAGGTCCTTATAATACTAGTGTATCCCCCTTATCGTTATTTTTGTACCCATGTAACCGCCATATTGTTATTGTTTTTCCCTATAGAAGCCTACTATTGTTATTGTTGTGCCCTTACAATATTATTGTTATGTAGGATCTAATGATATTGTGACCCCTTAGACTCCTATGTATACAAAGGAGGTCTTGTCATTTGTATCATCCAAGAATTGTTCATTTATGTAATGTAAAGGAGGTTTCCCCCTCGAAGAGGATAAATTTTAAGTCGTTGGTCTATCTATTTGTGAGTTGGTTGCATAACAAGAAGCCCAATGAGGAATTCCCTCCTTTGGGAAGCCTACCTCACCCTTTGGAAACCCTTCTGGCCCTTGAAAGAATTTAATTTCCACAAGGAAAAGTATTATTTTTAATGTGAAACCCACATGTGCACAAAATCTCAAGTCGGCTTGGGCAAGGAAATTCGACCTCCTTGGACATATATAAATACACCACATGTCACATCACTTGGAGGCATCATACACACATCACATCTTTTCTTGATTGGTTCATACATATCTAAAATTGCATGTATGAGTACACACATGTGAAGCGAAGGAAGACTTTTATGTTTGGTACGTTGTCTTTCTATTTGGGACTATTTTGACCTACGTTGACCAAGGAGAAATTGACTTCATTTGACTTGGATTTTGACTTGTTTTGGGAGGCCGAGTTGGTTGGAATTTGGATCAAAGTTTTCTGGTCATTCAAAGTCATGTTGAATGACCTTAACCATAGACTTTGATTGCAGATTTGTTGAGGTTCGACCACAGGGCTTATCTCTCCTTTGACTGAGCTTTTGAATGCTACTTTGACAAGGTTTGACTTAAGGAAGAAGGTTGAATATCTTGACTAGTTGACTGAAGCTTTTTTTGGAGGTTGATTTTATTGTTGACCAGGACTGGTTAGGGTTATTACTACTACTATTGACTTTCATAAGAATTTTCATATTTGAATTTTGACCAAAGTTGTCTTTTTGGGTTCATATTTCATTAGATATTGGATGATTAGTTTGGATAGTCAAGGCTCTGACCTTTGACTCATTGTTTATGTACTTGGATATTGTACCTCTTTAATAAGCATTAGATGTCAATCTAATAAAAGAAGAATTTGGAATGGATTTCCCCCTTGTGGGGTTTTCCCCTCGTCTTTGGCCAAATACTCTGTCTCTATTGTTCTTAATTGTCTTTTATTATGCATTTGATTTACTGTTCTATCTATAATTAATTATTATTGCTAAAATATCGAATTATATTGGAAAATGATTGTTAATTGATGAAGAATATAGATAAGTGATTGTGTTAAGCATATAACACTAGAAAATTAACACAGGTGCAATTATTAAATTAATCATGTTCTATGGATGGATTTGGTTAAGATGTGAGCCCCTATGTTGGCGTCGAGAGCTTCGTGCTCCGAGGATCTACTGGCCCTGTTTATGGCCCAACATCCATGGAGTTTTTTTGGGGACTTGGTGTCCATTAATGGCTTAGAGGGTGCCTGAATCCCTTAAGAAACATGGTTGTTGGGTTGGTACCTTGGAAATTAGCATAGAGGGTGCCCAAATCCCTAGAGCAGTGTCATTGTTGGGTTGGTACCTTGGCCATGGATGTGTCGATACTTTCGATTACTGTTGTCTTTGGATTTGTCATCCTGACTCCAAGGTGACTCGATGGTTGAACTTATGAACCACCAGGTCTATGACTAGGTGGAACATGGAGGGCCTATACCTAGAAAGCTTCTATCTGTAGATAAGTTCCCAAATTTCATGAATTGTTGTATGACTACTGGTAATGACTACTGCTGGTAATGACTACTTCAAAATCTTCAACTTTACTTTTCTTCGTCATAACATTCTCAACAGATATATTTTTTGGCGTTGTTACTTTTGGTCTTTTACAGCTCCTCTCAGTTCCAATGTCATCTTCAGTAACAGCAACATATGCTTCACTTTCAGTTTCAACTTCATTGTCATCAAAAGTAACGTGTTTACCCTTGCTAGATTTGTCCACTAGAGGCCTTTCTTTTTGATCCTTTCGATGTAGTTTTGTAGCATCATCAATTACTACATTTTGCTTGTTTTCCATATCTTTTTCTGACACTGAGTAAAAACTGCTGACAACTTTCACGATATCATGCTCTATAGAATGAATTCCTCCCAACCTAATTGAAAAACTTTCAACAAAATTCTGCCAAATAAAATATCATATGTGAATAAAAACAAAATTAAAAAAATATAGCGAGACACTTTCAAGAAAACAAATTACAAATATAAATGACAATACTTATGATGTTTTGTTTCATCTCATTTACAATTTGTTTACACAACTTTGTAGATACATCTCTCGTGCCATACAATGAATATGTTAGTTGATATTTAATCCTTTCATGTGACTTGGGAGCTTTTGTAAGTATGTAAACAACTTCAGTGTCTGGTACCGAACACATATCTATGGCTCTTCCCATCAACTCAAAAATTCCATTTTCATTCGGTATATCAATATATAGATATATGTTCACACTTTGACTTTCTTTTTCTTTCACATACCATATTCTTGATGGGAATTTCACCTCTTTTGAATTATTCCAGTCTGAAATCATCTTTTTATCATTTGAGGCACTTAAAAGATTTGTAGCCATGAGCTCAGGTGGAGTTCATTCACCAATGTTTTTTGAAGATGCACCTTTAAGTGTCTTTGGTCCAGACATATTCACAGAAACCTTCTTTGATGCCATTTTCCTAAAAAATAGAAACAAAAATTAGTAAACAACGAAAACATATTAACTTAAATCCACAATGAAAATATATCCTAAATTTTTAATTTGCATCATCAGATAATTGAAATTAAAAAAACATTAACATTAAGAAATGGCAGAAGCCCACTAACACCACCCTGTCCATCCACGGAGTGGTGGGCGATTTCCCCACCACTTACCCCGCATGCCCCCTACCCCTCTTTCCCCTCAACCGACCCACGCCACCCCACCCCACAATTGGATGGCCATCCAACC